>CAUYLG010006797.1:0-12612 GCA_963573385.1 Cacajao melanocephalus | reverse complement strand
AATTACAAGTCACAGGGGCCAAGATGGCCTGGGTTTGGACTGCTTGCTTGTCACATTACGGGTTACAGAGAGCAGTTTAAACAGAAAGCCAAGGTATGGTTGAGGTATGCAGTTTTATGGGGCTTTTTACCATGTCACAGTTGCAGTGAGCCGAGATCTCTCCATTGCACTCCAGCCTGGGAAACAAGAGCGAAACTCTGTCCAAAAAAAAAAAAAAAAGAATTCAGGGCAAGTCCATCCAGTAAAGTGAAAGCAAGTTTATTAAGGAATAGGCCAGTCGAAGTGGCTTCAAGCCTGTAATCCCAGCCCTTTGGGAGGCCGAGGCGGGCAGATCAGGAGGTCAGGAGTTGGAGACCAGCCTGGCCAACATGGTGAAATCCCATTTCTACTAAAGATACAAAAAATTAATCGGGCGTGGTGGCAGATGCCTGTAATCCCAGCTACTCGGTAGGCTGAGGCAGGAGAACTGCTTGAATCCAGGAGGTGGAGGTTGCAAGGTTGCAGTGAGCCGAGATTGCACTCCAGCCTAGGCAACAGGGCGAGACTGGCTAGAAAAAAAAAAAAAGAGGAATAACGGAATGGCTACTCCATAACAAGTTGCCCATTTTTATGGTTATTTCTCGATGATATGGTAAACAAGGGATGGATTATGCATGCCGTAGAGGGTAACTTCCTGACGTTGCCATGGCATTAGTAAACTGTCATGGCATTCATGGGAATGTAGCAGTGAGGATGGCCAGAGGTCAGTAAAGCCGGCTTCTTTATGGCAAACTGTTTTATCAGCAAGATCTTTATGACCTGTATTTTAGGCTGACTTTCTATCTCATCCTGTGACTTAGAATGCCTTAACCTTCTGGGAATGCAGCCCAGTAGGTTTCAGCCTCACTTTACTCAGCTCCTATTTAAGATGGAGACGGAGTTGTTCGGTCGCTGTGGCTCAAGCCTGTAATTCCAGCACTTTTGGAGGCTGAAGTGGGAGGATCACGAGGTCAGGAGATCGAGACCATCCTGGCCAACATGGTGAAACCCCATCTCTACTAAAATAGTAGAAAAACTCAACGTAAAAAAAAAAAAATAGCCAGGCGTGGTGGTGTGCGCCTTTAGTCTCGGCTACTGAGGAGGCTGAGGCAGGGGAATCGCTTGAACCTGGGAGGCGGAGGTTTCAGTGAGCCAAGATCGCGCCACTGGACTCCAGCCTGGCGACAGAATGAGACTCCATCTCAAAAAAGAAAAAAAAAAAAGATGGAGTTGCTCTGATTCACTCGCCTCTGACACCTCTGACACTGGTTGTTTTTGAGACAGTCTCACCCTCACTCTGTCGTCCAGGCTGAACCTGCCTCCCGGGTTCAAGCGATTCTCCTGCCTCAGCCTCCTGATTAGCTGGGACTACAGGCGCATGCCACCACGCCCGGCTAATTTTTGTATTTTTAGTAGAGACTCGTGATCTGCCCGCCTCAGCCTCCGAAAGTGCTGGGATTACAGTGGTGAGCCACCGCGCCCTGCCGGGGGCCGGTGTTTTTTTCAGAGCTTCCTTTCCAATCGTACTCTAAGGATTGTATTCAGTATGTCCTTTGAGTTTCTTCACTGAATTGTAAATTTCTGAAGGTCGGGGCATTTTGGCTTTAAGTGTTTCTATCTCGTGCCCTCTCCCAGATCTTACCACGTATTAGATATGCAATACATTTGTGAGTAAACTACACGTTAGGCCGTAAAGGCACCCGTGCACAAAAGGGCAGTCTAGTTCCGCGGTTAAATCTGTACTGTGTCAATATCCGTCCATCAATAAGTATCGTCGATCAATTTAGGGAAGTAGTGGATTTCTGGTGACAACTCTTTTCCTTTCCAACTAAAGTTTAAAGAAGAAGGGAAGCTGACCCCAAATCTACATACTGGTGTAGTCCCAGACAAAAATACTGCAAAAGCCCCACCAGCCTCTCCCAGTCCATCCAGAGTTTTACAAATAATGGACCTTGGCCGCAAGAAACCAAAAAGCAGCTGGGTTTGCGTGAATTGACTCTGGCGCTCGTTCTTTCACTACAGCGCCAGAAAAGCGAAAGCCTAAGCCAGGATCCAAGAGACCCGGCACCTGAGAGCGCATTTCCCCAGCCAGCACCGAGCATGCGCGGGCCGCGTGGCTTGGAGAAAGCTCAGCCCGGTCCGCGCTGCCGCCGCAGCCAATCAGAAGGAGGGAGCCACCCGGACTCTGTGACGAGAGGAGGGAGGGGAGGCGGGCGACTGGCAGGGCAGGACAGACGGTGGATGCGGGGACGCGCGCGGAGCGGGCGAAAGGAAGCGCGCAGCTCCTGAGCGCGCGCCCGGTGGGGCCGGCCGCGACTCGCCGCTCGCACGCCCTTGGGCCGGGGCGGGCGCCTGCTCTTCCTTCCGCTTGCTGTGTGAGCTGAGCCGGTGTATGTGCGGCAATAACATGTCAGCCCAGCTGCCCGCCGTCGTCCCCGCCGCCCGGAAGGCCACCGCCGCGGTGAGTGGCGTAGGCGTGGGCTCGGATGGGCCCACTAGGCCCGCCACCAGCGGCTGCCCCTCGCGCGGGCCGGGCGTTGCGGGCGGGGGGCGGCCTGCTGGCGAGGACGCTCCTCCCGGCCGGGTGGGATGCGGGTGGTCGGCGCGGCGGCGTCCGCGGGGTGGGGCGGGGGCAGCCTGGGGTCGCAGCCGGCGCGAGGGCCAGCCCCCGGCCGCCCGGCCCTGCATTGCGGAGGGAGTGCGGCCCCGGGACCCCCGCGGCCCGGCCCGGGGCACGGCGTCCGCTTCTGCCCCGTGTTTCTGCCTGGTGTGTGGGTGAGGGAAACCTAAGTCCTCCAGGAAATCGCTTTATTGTCACCTCGCACTCTTGTCCTCAGTGAAAGAAGTTTGAAGGTTTAGTGTCCTATATGGTCAGAGGTACTGTTTTTTAGGAAACTCGTGTATGAGAACTGAAACTTATTTTTGTCCGCGGAAGCTTGCTTTTGCGATGGAAAAATTCTACAGGGTATGTGAGATGTTCCTGAGATTTGACTTGAAAGAGATAAACTGGTTTTCTTAGAATGTGCAGAATATCTAACTGGGACCTCTGAGTGCTAACCCCTCCCCCCTTCATGATCTCTGCAAATAAAGGGAGAGAAGTTGATTGGGATTTTTGCCATTTAAAAGAGGTCGATGGAAATAAGTTGCCGAAGAGTGTTGTGTAAATTCTCTCATAGGTTTCATTCTGTTTTCCACCTTAAACAAACTAGTGTGTAACAATTCTGTGTGGGCTTATTTAAGCATTGCTTACTAACTTCACCTCTTCTCTTACAGGTGATTTTCCTTCATGGATTGGGAGATACTGGGTAGGTACCATTATTATTAATAGTACCTGATGAAACTGGGTCATGCAACTTTTGTTTACGCGTTCAATGGTTTAATGTTTAAGTACGCCAAAATTGTATTTTAAAAGATTGCTAGTTAATATCTCTTACCCCCAGAATTTTTCCATTATCATCTTGAATTTATTGATTTTTAACTCCGGTTTCTGGAACATAATAAAATTGCAAATTCCTCATTAGTTGGTTTGGGTACTGGATAACAGAGATCAGTGGAATGTTAGTAGGGGTGGTGTACAATTGAGAGCTTTCCAGGGCACTTAAAATTTCAGAGCAGATTGAAGAGAAGTAGTTGATTTTGATAAGAGAACTAGTGGCAGCATAAGGCATACAGCATTCTGAATAGGGATTAAATGTTCGGTGGCTCACGCCCGTAATCCCCACACTTTGGGATGCCGAGGCGGGCGGATCACGGGGTCGGGAGATCAAGACCATCCTGGCCAACATGGTGAAACGCCGTCTCTACTAAAAATATAAAACTTAGCTAGCTGGGTGTAGTGGCGCGCGCCTGTAGTCCCAGCTACTCGGGAGGCTGAAGCCGGAGAATCGCTTGAACCCGGGAGGCGGAGGTTGCAGTGAGCCGAGATCGAGCCACTGCATTCCAGCCAGGGCGACAGAGCCAGACTCCTCCGTCTCGAAAAAGAAAAAAAAATGAGTCGAAAGGCAGGGGAAGCAATTCAAAGATTTATTTGAAGCTTATCGAACACATTTTGTTGTATTAACTGTGCTTTTTATTATTTTATTTTGTATTTTTTTGCTTGTTTATGTCTTTTGTTATTTTTAGAAACGGGCCCGCTCTGTCACCTAGGCTGGATTGCAGTTGTGGGATCATAACTCACTGCAACTTTGAACTCCTGCGCTCAAGTGGTCCTCCAGCCTCAGCCTCCCAAAGCACAGAGATTAGAGGCGGGAGCCACCTGAGCCTGGCCTGTTTGTTATACTAACTTTAAATACATGATTTATCTTTCACTCAAGCTTTTTCTATATCGAGGCATTTTTGTTTTTATATTCAATTTAAATCGGTGATAATCTGTGAAACTTAAACAAAATATGAACGTTGTTTAAAAAATGCAGAAATAGGAGAAAACTGAAGGTAAATAAATTTTGATAAAGTAGCCCCCAAACGACTAAATCTTCTTTAAAATGAGCCATGGGCTGGGCGTGGTGGCTCATACCTGTAATCCCAGCATTTTAGTAGGCTGAAGTGGGCAGACCACCTGAGGTCAGGGGTTCGAGACTAGCCTGACCAACATGGAGAAACCTTGTCTCTACTAAAAATAAAAAATTAGCCAGGAGTGGTA
Source organism: Cacajao melanocephalus (assembly GCA_963573385.1). Lineage (NCBI taxonomy): Eukaryota > Metazoa > Chordata > Mammalia > Primates > Pitheciidae > Cacajao > Cacajao melanocephalus. The sequence goes on along the minus strand of CAUYLG010006797.1, from coordinate 7,955 downwards.
GTACATGCCTGTAATCCTAGCTACTCGGGAGGCTGAGGCAGGAGAATCACTGGAATCCAGGAGGCGGAAGTTGCAGTGAGCCAGGATCAAGCCATTGCATTCCAGCCTGTGCAACAAGAGTGAAACTCCATTTCAAAAAAAAAAAAAAAAAGCCATTGAGTCTGGGTGTGGTTTTAATCCCAGCACTTTGGGAGGCCAAGGTGGGTGGTTCACTTGAGGTAAGGAGTTCAATACCAGCCTGGCCAACATGGCGAAATCCAGTCTCTACTAAAAAAACAAAAATTAGATGGGTATGGTGGTGCACGCTTGTAATCCCAGCTACTAGGGAGGCTGAGACAGGAGAAGCACTTGAACCTGGTAGGCGGAGGCTTCAGTGAGCCAAGATCACACCACTGCACTCTAGCCTGGGCCACAGAGTCACAGAGTGAGACTCTGTCTCCAAAAAAAAAAAATGCCGTTGGGCTAGGGTTTTTGTTTGTTTGTTTGTTTTTAACAGAGTCTTGCTCTTGTTGCCCAGGCTGGAGTGCGGTGGCGCAATCTTGGCTCATTGCAACCTCTGCCTCCCAGGTTCAAGCCATTCTTCTGCCTTCACCTCCCGAGTAGCTGAGATAACAGGCATGTACCACCATGCCCCGCTCATTTTGTATTTTTAGTAGAGAGAGGGTTTCTCTGTGTTGGTCAGGCTGGTCTCGAACTCCTGACCTCAGGTGATCCGCCTACCTCTGCCTCCCAGAGTGCTGGGATTACAGGCATGAGCCACCATGCCCAGCCATTTTTTTTTTTCTTTTTTTAAAAGACAGGGTCTGCCCTGTTGCCCTGGCTGGAATGCAGTGGCGTGATCTTGGCTCACTGCAACCTCCACCTTCCAGGTTCCTGGGCCTCTCAAGTAGTTGGGACTACAGGTGCTTGCCACCCGCCCAGCTAATTTTTGTATTTTTAGTAGAGACGGAGTTTTACCATGTTGGTCAGGCTGGTCTTGAACTCCTGACTTCAAGTGATCCACCCGCCTCAGCCTCCCAAAGTGCTGGGATTGCGGGCCATACCTGGCTTAGATTAGTTCTTAAAAGTGATTTCCTGCTTTTTGTCTAAATAGAGGTATGTAATACAAACTTTATGTGGAGTCACAGAAAAGGTTGCAGGACTGTTTCTGGCAATCCAGTAGTCCTGTGAAAATGATGAACTTATTTTACCAAATGAAACTCAAAATAGTAGAATTTCTGTTTTATGGCCAAAGTAGTAGAATGTCTATTTTATGCCAAACCTTAATTGATGTTGCAAGTCAGAGAGTAGCTTGCTACCCTGTAACTTTACCAGTAATGAGAGCTTCTGTGCCTAAATGACTAGAACAAGCAAAAAAAACTTCAGTCTAGGCAGATTCCACAGACTGAAGTTAAAAGTGAAAATGGTGAAGACTATTAGGATCAAAAATACCAAGAACATGCGTGACATCTTGACCAAAAATTAAGTTTATATCAAAAAATTATCCTCCTATTTAACCTGTTGTGATTTAAAAAAATAAAAACAAAGGTCTTCAGTTCTGAAAATATTTGGTGGAATAGTGCTAAGGAAAAGCTGACTCTAGATTGGTTTTATGAGTGCATGATGAAACTTTGAACTTGTCAGTCTGATAAGTGGCAATTTGATATTTAAGTTACTCTGGTCTCCCCTTACCCACAGGTTTGTTTCCTGTGGTTTCAGTTACCCATGGTCAAGTGTGGTTCGAAATAAAAAATTCTGGAAATCGTTTATAAGCTTAAAATTGTATACCATTCTTTTATTTTATTAATTATTTTTTAATTTTATTTATTTATTTATTTTTGAGATGGAGTCTCGCTTTGTCACCCAGGCTGGAGTGCAGTAGTGCGATGTTGGCTCACTGTAACCTCCACCTCCCAGGTTCACACAATTCTGTCTCAGCCTCTGGAGTAGCTGGGTTTACAGGCGCCCACCACCACGGCCAGCTAACTTTTTGTATTTTTAGTAGAGATGGGGTTTCACTATCTTGGCCAGGCTGGTCTTGAACTCCTGCCCTCATGATCCACCCACCTCAGCCTCCCAGAGTGCTGGGATTACAGGTGTGAGCCACCACACCTGGCCAGTATTTATTTTATTTTTTATTGAGACGGAGTCTTGCTCTGTCACCCAGGCTGGAGTGTAGTGGCGTGATCTCGATTCACTTCTACCTCCACCACCCGGGTTCAAGCGATTCTTATGCCTCAGCCTCCTGAATAGCTGAGATTACAGATGCGTTCCACCGCATTCAGCTAGTTCTTTTGTACTTTTAGTAGAGACGGGGTTTCACCATGTTGGCCAGGCTGGTGTCCAATAATTCCTGACCTCAAGTGAAGCACCCGCCTTGGCCTTTGAAAATGCTAGGATTACAGGAGTGAGCCACCACGCCTGGCCTCAATGGCTCATTTTAGAGAAGATTTAGTCCTTTGGGGGCTATTTTATCAAAATGCCTTTATCTTCAGTTTTCCTCTATTTCTGCAACTTTTTCTGAATATTGTGATGAAATCTCATTCCATTCCACCCAGGACATGAATCATTCCTTTACCCAGTGTATCCATACTATATGTATTCACCATCCATTAGTCAGTGGGTAGCCATCTGGGTTATCAGATCAATTGTTGCAGTATTGTTTTGCCCCCTTTTTTTTTTTTTGAGACAGAGTCTCACCCTGTCACCTAGGCTGGAATGCAGTGCCATGATCATAGCTCACTGCAACCTCTGCCCTCTGGGTTCAAGTAACTCTCCTGCCTCAGCATCTCAAGTAGCTGGGACTACCACACCCGGCTAATTTTTATATTTTTAGTAGAGATGGGGTTTCACCATGTTGGCCAGGCCAGTCTGGAACTCCTGACCTCAAGTGATCTGCCTGCCTAGATCTCCCAAAGTGCTGGAATTACAGGCATGAGCCACTTCACCCAGCCTGTAGTGCTTTTATCCAAATAATCCTTACATTGCTTAATGATAGCCCCAAAGGGCAAGAGAAGTGATGTCAGCATATTGTTGTAATTGTTTTATTATTGTTTATCTCTTCGTATGCCTAATTTATACATTAAACTTTATCACAGGTATTATGTATAGCAAAAAACATATTATATATAGGGTTTGGTGTTATCCATGGACTCAGGCATCCACTAAGGGTTTTAGAGCATCCCCCACTGTTTATTTTGGAAAATTCTGGAATTTTCCATTTGATATTTTTGAACCACAGTTGACTGTGGGCAGCTGAAGCCATGGAAAACCAAACTTCGGGTGAGAAGGACTAGAGTATTTTAAACATTATATAGTCACAGAACAGTTATCCCATTACATTTATCATTTAGTATTATCTAATATACTATGTATTCAATCTTTGCCAGATTGTTCCATTAATATTCTTTATAGCTATCTCCACCCTAGTTATACATTGCATTAGTTATCACATCTCTTTAGTCTTTTTTGTCCCTTTTAATCTGGAACAATTCCCTAGATTTTCTTTGTCTTTCATGACACTTCTGTAGAGAACAGTCTAGTCCTTTAGTTTAGGTTTGTTTGATATTTCCTCATGATTAGATTCAGTTCATGCAATTCTGGTATAAATACTATGTAAACAATATGTCCTATTCATTGCACACATCAGTAGGCTAATGATGCCGAGTCCCTTTATTCATGTAACTTGGATCACTTGATTAAGGTGGTATCTTCCAGGTCTCTACTGCAGTTACTTTCCTTTTGTATTAAAAAGCAAGTTACGGGGAGATACTTTGTGACTATGCAAATTGTTCATCAAGCTTTCACCCAATGTTTTTATCATCCATTGATAATTCTTGCTTGAGTCAGTCATTTCTACAATATGATTTTCTAATTCTGTCATTACTTTTTTTTGTCATTTCGTTTATTAATCTGCTACTCTCCATTTAGTTAGTATGGACTCTGATTTCTTTTCTATTTATTTATTTATTTTCTTATTTTTCGAGACGGAGTCTGTAGCCCAGGCAGGCTGGAGTGCAGTGGCGCAATCTCAGCTCACTGCAACCTCCACCTCCTTGGTTCAAGCAGTTCTTCTGCCTCAGCCTCCCAAGTAGCTGGGACTACGGGTGCATGCCACCATGCTCAGCTAATATTTTGTATTTTTAGTAGAGATGGGGTTTCACCATGTTGGCCAGGCTGGTCTCAAACTCCTGACCTCAAGTGATTTGTCCACCTTGGACTCCAAAAGTGCTGTGATTACAGATATGAACCACCATGCCCAACCTGGACTCAGATTTATTTAATGGGTTATGTTCTATTATGTTATGTCTTAAACTTTTTAACTTTTCATTTTAAAATAACTTGATATTTACATAAAAGTTACAGAAAGAGCATTTATAGCTCCTTTCACCCAGATTACCCAATTGTTAATGTTTCTGAACTATTAAAGAATAAGTTGCAGATGTGTTGCCTCATTACATCTTAATTCTTTGGTGTACATTTTTAAGTATGAGGACACTCCCATATAACCATCATTAAGAAGTTAACATTGATCGGATACTACAATCTAATCCACCAACTCCATTCACATTTCATTGATTTCAGCCAATACTGTTCTTTATCAGTCCAGGATTACGTAGTGCCTTTAGTTGTAATGTCACCTTAGTTTTCTTTATTCTGAAACAGTCCTTGTCTTTCATGACCTTGACTCTTCAAGAAGACAGGCCAGGTGTGGTAATACCAGTGCTTTGGGAAGCTGAGCACGAGAATCATTTGAGCCTGAGCAACAGCCAGACCCTGTCTCTACAGAAAAAAAGAAGTGTAAGCCAGTTACTTTGTAGAATGTCCCTAAGTTTGGGGTGATTTGGGTTTATCTGATGTCTCATGAGTTATGCCTTTTTGACAGGAACACGACAGGGGTGTTGCTGTGTCCATCACAGAGCATCATGTTAGGTAGACGTCATGATGATTTTGCTGTTAGTGATGTTGTGTTTTATCACGTGGTTAAGATGGTGTCTGCCAGGTTTCTCCATTAAAGTATAACACATGAAATATTTAAAATATTGAGTATATAATTATTTAAAAATATTTTGTGGGGAGATACCTTGATATTATAACATTCCTGATCCCAACCATTTGTTCACCCATGGATTTAGCACCCATTAATGATTATTGCCAGAATCTATTATTATGGTAGTTGCCAGATATCTTATGATATTTAAATATTTAAAGTTAAAATATGATCTTTTAAAAATTTCCTTTATTCTGGCCGGGTGCAGTGGTTCATGCCTGTAATCCCAGTACTTTGGGAGGCCAAGGCAGGTGGATCATCTGAGGTCAGTAGTTTAAGACCAGCCGGGCCAGCATGATGAAACCTCGACTCTACTAAGAATATAAAAATTAGCTGGGCAGGGTGGCGCACACCTGTTGTCCCATCTACTGGGGAAGTGAAGGTTGCAGTGAGCTGAGGTGGCACCACTGCACTCCAGCCTGGATGACAGTGAAATTCAGTCTCCAAAAAAAAAGAAAAAGTTTTCCTTTATTCTGGATTTATCTTTAGCCGTCTGCTGTGGAGTAGAGCCTTTCCTTTCTCCCTTATTTATTACATATGTACATACTCATTTGTTTAAAAATTTTACATCAGTACAGACTCTTGGATTCCTGTTGTTTTCAGAGGATAACAATTGTTAAGTCAGTTATTTATTTTGTTACTCAAATTGTCCTTTAGTTGGCCACAGTAACCATTTCAAGCTGGTACTCAGTGTCTTTTGGACATATCCTCCTCCTTATTTGATCACTTCCTCACTTTATGGTACAAGATTTTTTCTGGGATCATCTATATTTTTCTTACTCTAGTTCTGGACTCAGCTGTTTTTCTAAGAACACTAGTTCCTTTTAGCAGACAGTGAGAGCTGGGTGCTATGTGTGCTCCCAGATCTAGACTCTTGGCAGTAGATAGAGCTAGGAATATGTGCCCTTACATACATATGTACACATGTAACCAGTTTTAGTATTTATAAGTGTTCAAAATCTTGAGTTTATAATGATTCCTCCAATTGCAGCCCAGCACCACAGGGTTTTTTATAGCCTTCTCCCTTTCCATATTGGTAATTCTGTGAGGAACCCGGCTCCTGTTCTGGGGGTTCTGGCCAACAGTGCAGCTCTGGAGCGCCTCTTTCCAGTTGCCCCAGTTCACAGCTATACTTCATTCGTGGGGACCTCTCCCTAAATGCTGAACGTGACCCCTGAAAGTTCAGTTCCAATTAAGGTTAAAGTGGGAGGAGGAAAGGCCAGGTGGAAAGCTTGGTTCTCTTCATGTGCTCCCCTCCCTGCTTCCCCTCAACCCCAATATATTCCAGGAGTTACTTGTCTGTATTACCAGTCCCTGTGAGATTTCCTAGGCCAAGGAGATTATGAAAGTGTAGAGAAGAATGAAAGTTAAAGAATTGGTTGACTGTATCAGATTTTACTGAGAGGTCAAACAAGATGAGGATTGAAGATGAATTGGCAACATGGATATGTTTTGTGAACATAACAAGTTTGCAAGTCTTCTTCTAATCAACAGCTATTAATAACAGAATTATAGAATGTGATTTGGAGATCATTTAATTACAAGGAATGCAAAACTCGTCAGCTAGCCTAAACAAAAATTAGAGTTTGTGGAAGGATAGAAGGACAGCCCACTAGCATATAAAGTCCATGAAGGCAAAGGTTTCTTTAAGAAACTCATTAAGATAAAATTCGCATACCATAAAATTTACCTGAGCACAGGGATTTTTTGTTTTTTGTTAAATTAATACTGTATTCCCAGTGCTAGAATAGTATAGGACATGTAATAGCACTAAGTATTTGGACAAATAAATGAATAAATAAGAAATTAAAGGGCGAGACACATGAGGAGCACCAGTCACCACATGTATTAGTTTCCTGAGGCTGCCATTACAAATAACCACAAACTAGATGGCTTAAACAACAGAAATTCATTTTCACAGTTGAACAGGCCGAAAGCCCAAAACCAAGCTGTCAGCAGGGCCACTTACATTCCCTCTAATAGAAGATCCATCCTTGCCTGTTCCAGTTTCTCATAGCTCCTGGCTTTCCTTGGCCTCAGGCTGCATACTCCCAACCTCTGCCTCTGTCTTCATGTGACCTTCTTTGCTGTGTATCTGTCCTCTCCTCCTCTTAGGAGGACACCAGTTATTGGATTTAGGGCTCACCCTAATCCAGTGTGATCTCAACTCAACCCTTAATTAAGGAAATCTGCAGAGAGCCTATTTCTAAATAAAGTCACATTCTGAGGTTTCAGGTGGATGTGAATTTGAGGGGAACACTGTTCAACTACACCGTTATTCTCACTACCTTTCCCTGGCCTTGTGGTCTCTCACTTGCTTCTTTCTATAGATTGCATAATTCTCAGTGTCGACACACTCTTGTCATCCAAAAGTGAATGATCTTAGCTCTAACTTATATCAACCCTAGTTCTGGTGTTCAGTCAAGAATCTGATCTGTCTTAGGTCATTTTTTTCCTTGTGTAGTTAGTTGGTAAGACTGATTGGGACTGATAGGAGAGTCCTTTAGAATAATGCATGAATGGGGATAAGGATGAGTGGCGTATCTTGTACAAACCTGGACAGAATCTCATGAATTTTTAGTTCTACACCCATATTACTACAGGATAATGAATAAATGGAAACAATGCTTTAGTTAGTCTCTTTTTTGTTTGTTTGTTTGTTTGTTTGTTTTGAGACAGGGTCTTGCTCTGTCACCCAGGCTGGAGTGCAGTGGCATGGTCTCAGCTCATTGCAACCTCTGCCTCCCGGGTTCAAGCAATTCTTCTGCCTCAGCCTCCCAAGTAACTGGGATTACAGGTGCCCAGCACCATGCCTGGGTAATTTTTATATTTTTAGTTGAGATGGAGTTTCACCATGTTGGCCAGGCTGGTCTCAAACTCCTGACCTCAGGTGATCCGCCTGGCTCAGCCTCCCAAAGTGCTGGAA
>CAUYLG010006796.1:0-45971 GCA_963573385.1 Cacajao melanocephalus | reverse complement strand
ATTCCTTCCTGTCTCCATTGTTAAGCACAATTATTGGCATAAAAGAGGTTTTTAATATCCATTTTTAGACTGCATTGTAGCCTGGGCAATAGAACAAGAATCCCGTTCTCTCTCCCTCTTTCTCTTCCTCTTTCTTTCTCTCTTACATTCTTTCTTTTCTTTCTTTCACTCTCACTTTCTTTCCTCTCTTTTTCTTTCAAAAAAAAAAAATTCCCACTCTGAGCTGAATTTTGTATTTCTATATAGTAAGAACTTTAACATCAGTGAAATGACAGGCTTATATAACAGAGAGCTGTCATACATCAAAATTGTGATTCCAGCATGATTTTAAAGAATGCTATGATGAAATAGTATATAAAGAGAAGAATCTTTTTATAACAAATAGTTCTTGGCTCTTTTCTTTTTCCTTGTTTATAAATATTGCCTTTAAAATATCTAGTTTTCTTAAAATGAGGGACATATGTCAAGGAAAAGGGGTTAATGATATGAGATAATGGAAGACAAAGGCAGAGATACCATCTTGAGAACTGTGTGTATAAATTAATGTGGTTGTGAAAGTTGTCCAAATCAAAATGGAGTCACTTGTGTTTAACTCAAAAAAAAAAAAAATAGAGTTAGGGAAGGCTGTGAAGGCAGGGTTTTCACACATGGTTACCTGATAATAAGCTATCACAAAAGACTGCCAAAACCACAACCTTGCCCAAAGGCCACTGCACCTTCACACAAAAAATATTTTTGGGAGGACATCTGCATAGCAACTATTTGTCCAACCTGGAACTAACACCACCCTTGTTAGTGATGCATATGGGCAAGAATAATTGTTTCAAAACGACTTCCGTAGCCTTCCTCATTTTACCTTCAAAATCCTTGCCTTCATGAATATGCCCATAGGGTACTATGGTGCATACATTCCGCACTGCAATGCTCACCCCTGAATAAACTTATTATCTTCGGAGAGTCTCTCTGCTGTTATTTTAGGTTGACATGGTCACCGCAGAAAAAGAGTGCAAAGAGACAGCTGGAGTTTATGCATCATAAAAACCAGGTAAGCGCTTTTACAGAACTATATTTATTATCATCACAAGGTACTATTCAGTTTGGTGGACATCACTTCTCTTGAAAGATAGTTGCTGAAGGACTCTCTTATGGAGACAATTTTTATAAGGCTTGGGTGACTAAGAGGGGCTAGAGCAACATACCAAGGAAATACGTATGAAAATTTATCTCAATAAATTATACCTTCTTCTTGCTAAATCTGCCAGTATTTGACAGGAAGACGGAGGAGTAAAAAAGATAGTTGCCTCCCTCTGCTTTAGAAAATGGGAAGATTCTAGCTGGGCTGGAGATGAAAGTACTCTATGAAGTGACTAGTTCTTTTTTCCAGAATGTGGAAGAGAAAAGAAACCTGGAAGCAGAGGGGTGTCTGTCTTTAGCCATGGACACAGATCACCTCAGGAGATCAGAAAAGCAGAGGATAGGAGGACAAGAGCCACTGGCAGCAGGAGTAAGCAACGCAAAGGCTCCGGACAGAAGACACCAGGTGCTGGGTGTGGCCCCAGGAATGCAGAGGCTCTGTAACAGGAGAAGCACCATCTGTGGGTACAGTTAGGGCTGATATTGGTTGATAAACAGTAAGTGAAAAGTGAGTGGGAAAAGCTCCAGTGTATAAACAGGGATTTGTTCACGTGTCTAAGTTGCTGTAAAGTAGCAATAACAAACACCCTTATGTGGGCCACCTGCATGCAATCCAGGGGAGAGGAGCTTAATAATGTCCAGGCCCCTTCCAAAAATTCTGACCTGCCCCAGCTAGTTAACATTGCTTTGAAGCACTACCTCTCTACCTATAACATTACTGCTTTTAAAAATGGAAACAAATGTATGTAAGTACATATTTTGAAAAATCAAATACAAAGAAAAGACTAAATTTCCTTTCTCCTCCCACAGAAATAAACATTATTATCAGCTTTTCATTATTCTTCTAGAAATAATCTATACACCTATGTTCCCTTTTTTATTCACATGACAGCAAAATTCACTTAACAATGCATCTTGGAAATAATTCTATATCAGCATATGAAGACATGCCTCATTCTTTTTCATAAAATTTGGTTGTATTAATACACCATAATTTATTGAACCAGTCCCCTATTGGTTGTTTTTACTCATACAATGTTGTGTGAATAGCTCTATCTGTATATGCTTTTGTACTTTTTACTTTTCAATTTTTTTTCTATTGAATATATTCATAAAATTGGAATTTCTAAGTGAATGAGTTTGTTAAAATGCTACTTCCCCTGCCCCACCCCCAAGACAATCTCACTCTATCACCCAGGCTGGAGTGCAGTGGCGTGATCTCTGCTCACTGCAATCTCTGCCTCCTTGACTCAAGTGATTCTCGTGTCTCAGCCGCCCAAGTAGCTGGAATTATAAGCACACAGCACCACACCTGGCTAATTTTTGTATTTTCAATAGAGATGGGGTTTCATCATGTTGGCCAGGCTGGTCTCGAACTCCTGGGCTCAAATGATCCACCAGCCTTGGCCTCCCAAAGTGCTGGGATTTCAGGCTTGAGTCACCGTGCCTGACCAACTTTTAAATACATACATACACACACACACACACACACACACATACACATATATATGTAACTTGGCAAACAGTTTTACTTAAATTGCTTTTTATTTTTTTTTTTTTGAGATAGAGTTTTGCTCCTGTTTACCAGGCTGGAGTGCAATGGCACAATCTCAGCTCATTGCAATGTCCACCTCCTGGGTTCAAGCGATTCTCTTAACTCAGCCTCCCAAGTAGCTGGGATTCCACCATGCCCAGCTAATTTTTGTATTTTTAGTAGAGATGGGGTTTCACCATGTTGGCAAACTGGTAGTCATGAACTCCTGACCTCAGGTGATCTGGCCTCCCAAAGTGCTGGGATTACAAGCATAAGCCACTGCTCCTGGACACTTAAATTTTATTACTTTGAAAAATAAAGAGTTGTCTTTATCTTGATTTTAATAAGAATACTTATAACTTAAATTTTAATGTTTAAGAAACATGACTATGATTACAATGATACTAATATTGTATGTTTGCCACTCAAAGAAACAGCAAACATCATAAGCTATTATTCTTTTGTGTACACCATGAAGCAATGGACTATGCACAGGAATGAATCAGGCCTCTGGCTCAGTGTTGGTATTGTATGTGATCTTGGTCAAGTCATTTCACTTTTGGGCCTCAATTCCTCCATGTATAACTAACTAAACTATTCTACTCCTTGGATAATACATTAATATCTCAAATATAGGTAACAGACTATACTAACTGGCACACTCTACAGACTGTTACCTATATTTAGGATATTAATATATTATCTAAGGAGTAGAACAGTCCAATATTCAGGCATAACAGTGTGACTAGTAACCAAAAGAAACAATCAAAGAGTTAATGGTACTTGTGTTGCAGTAAGGACAGACTCCTTTTAGATGCAGTTAGGAAAATATGCCACCATAGTTTCTAACTGAAGTATTATATAGAAATGAGTATATTCTTTGACCCAGCAATTCTATTTCTAGAAGTTCACCCTAAAGAGAAAATTGTATAGGTATAAAAGAATATTTGTACAATAATATTTATTGTAGCTTTGTATGAAACACAAAAGGAAAAAAAAGAAAAAAACTGATAGAAACCTAATGCCCCCAAATAAAGGATTAATTATACTGTGATACAAATACACACACACACACACACACACACACACACACAGACACTGACTCACATGTGATACCATGCAGCCACATGAAAAATAGTTAGATCTATACTTCCTGTGGAAAGACAAAGAAGAGTATTGGTCTATTGATTTTACCTTAACTAAAGCTAATAACTAGTCTGTTACTGTTTCATGGATTTTGGCAGAAGACATGAAACTCCTGGATCAGAGACAAAGGACTTTTTAAAGACTATGGCACCAGAGCAGAATAAATATCAGTATGTTTGCATCAGCTACCATGGGGGTAATGCTATCAGCCCAGATGAATGTTGTGTACAAGTGGGTTTATATCACATTCTCTGGAAAGGGATGTAAACATGTTGATATTCATGCTGCTTTTTGTGCCAGAAGCTTGGGAACTCACCATTTTATTGCAAGTGGTAAGCAAGCTTGTCCTTTGTCCAGGGGGGAGACATTGCCTCATCCCTCAAAGTTGCTCACTGTATACATAACCCCAAGAAATGACCTTGCATTCTTAGCATACTCAGCAAACTGTGTACAGCCACAAGAGACCCACAGAGAACTCTGTCTCCCAACAAGAATATATGGTTGAGTGAAGAAAGCAGGCAGAAATAGATATAAATACATATAAGCAGATGTCTGAAAGAATGTTTACCCAAAAGTTAATAGTGGTTTTCTCTGGATGGTAGGAGGTCAGGTGATTTAAAAAAATTTTTTTTCTAAGTACATTTTAGTATTATTTGAAGAATGTATCAAAATTGGGTAGGCTCACAGTCCAGAGTGAATTCCAAGACTAATTCCCACTCAGGAACACAGATTGATAAAATCCAGAAGCAAACCAGAGAAGAGACTGGACATCTATCAGAAGTGTGAGAATGGGAGGTAACGAGGAAGGTGGGAACCGACACATATTTTCTGGTTGTTACACCAAAGACAGGGGAAAATCCAAGACCCTGATCAAATTCAGTTTGATTCATCCAGGAAGCCTGAATCCATGGTGCAAATTCAGGAATAACCAGTTGCATTCAGACCATGTTTCTGCATCATCTTAGCAGATCCTCTCTCTTTGAAATGACAAGTGCAAATTAAGGAGAGTCAGAATTAAACACCAGGGTCTCTCCCATTAAGTCAGTGTCTTTCTATATCTCTAAGCTAAAGAAGTCACTTTTCAAATATAGCGCCACCCTATTTAAACAGCTTGTTAGGATATACAATAAAACATGAGCCATGAGATATAATGGCAAAGGCATTGTGATTTCAGCCAAATTTAGGAATTACACTATAATATCTGTTTAATTACATCATGTTTATGAACAACTAAGACATCTGAATTATAAGAATTTTGAATGCTAATGAGTAATTTCACCTGCTTTGAAAATAACAGATAAGGTCAGTGGCATCCTCTTTTGGGGGTCCTGACTTTTAAGGCATCAAACTGTTTTTCCTGGTTGATCTTGAGTGTGGCAGTTGTTCATACAAAATTGCCAGAAGGCTCAGTCCCAGCCTTCCCCCAGAAAAGTGATTGCTAATAATGCCGAGCTGGGGCCCAGGTGAAACGGGCCAAGAAAATGGGTGTGTGTGGGGTGCTGCAGCCTTCCCTCCATGTTCCCTGGTTACCAGATTTAGAAAGAAGCAACTGGAGTTGGAGTTGCCAGGAAAGCTGTTCGTAGAGAGCTGGAAGTTAATGCAGCAGACAGGGAGCCAGAGAAAGGAGCCAAGGACACCCCCCACCAAAGAACCAGGAGAAGAATTAGAAATGAGCACAGCCTCCTGCAGCCAGGACACAGGCACAGGTGCGAGGAGCAGGATCAGGCTGGGCCAGAGCAGCAGCGCTCTCCAGCAGTTATGATGCCAGCTCTGGGCTCTGGCTCCCGCCCTCCAGTCCTTACAGCAGTTCCAGCTCCAGGAACTCCCGACCTTGTGCAGCACCTCAGAGAGGGATGGGATGATCTCTTGAAGCCCCTACAGCGCTTCCATCTGCCCACTGGCCATTTGTAAGTGAGCCTCTTTCTATGGACAGTGGAGAGCCTGCAGGAGTATTCCCAAATGGGGCTGCTGGGGAGCAGGGCAGATCCCTGGCAGCTGCTATTCCCTGGACTGAAACACACCTGCCAACCCAATTCCCTATGGAAATAACCTGGGGCAATAGGATTCACAGCCATTTCTGCCACTTCCTTAGGGGAAGGCTAGTAATTCCCTTTCTATGGCTAACTGCAAAATGTTAAATGTCAGGTGACAATCAAAGAAGTCCTAATTTTCTCCCTTCACAGGTTTCATTTTTCATTTTTATTATGAGAGCACTGTGTACATTTATTCTTACTATTACCCTGTCCTTGGAGACATCTGTCTTCCAAGCTCATCTCAGACAAAAAGACATCCAGGAACGTGCAGTGCCTTCCATAGAGAAAGCCCTCGACGCCTACTTTGTTGAATGAACAAATGAAACATCCAGTGTGTAAGAGCAAGAATTTGTCCCTTCTCCTTAATGTGTCCAGGAGGATTTGAAATTACTGTCTTGTGTATGGGACATACACAATAAACTGTTCTTACTTGAAAGCTAGAATTTCATTGCCAAAGAAAGGCCTCATTTCCAATCCTTTTATGTGTTTTAGATAACTAAAGGCATCCAACAGAAATAGCTGGTTCTCTCTGGCAAAGTAGGGAAGTGCCCCTTGATTCTTAGGCACCTCTAAACCTCTGGGCATTGTCTGTAAGCAGGAAAGAAATGCTCTGCATAGTAATAGAATGGGCATTAGAAGAAGGAGAGATTAGGACAGATTATGCTATATTCAAGAAAAATGAGTTTCTCATTCCCAAGGTGGCTTAATACTATACAGTCTTCAATAATTATTCTTTTCTCACTGGAAGAGAGAGAGGGAGAGAATGCATGTGTGTGCATTTTTCTTATTGCATTGAAATGTTTTCCAGCTCTTTCATTTTTTTTTTTTTTTACCCTTTTACATGTTTATGTCTTGTCTCTCCAAGATTGTAGAAACCCTGAGAGCAGGATTAGATTAAAACCTTTGCACACTTATGGTCAAGTAAATAGAAACAAATAACACATGGCAAACTAAAGTTAGTTCCCCAAACACGAGCCACATTTTGGCCCGCTCTGTTCTGATGAAAGCAATGGTTTGGCTAATTGTAGTAAAATGCATCCCTGCCAGGAAAGCTGGACTTAAGAACCAAGGAGACTTTTCCCATAAAATACCAATTTGCTGCTGTCTAGCGGAACCAGAAACAAAGAAAAAACAAAAAAAACTGACCCTCAGCCTTGCCCAGAGCCTCTATGGTTTTGACTTTATGAAGCAGGGTAGCTCAGGTGACTGATAAATCTTTCTTTTCTAGATTTTCTTATGAAAACGGGAAGAAAGTGACTTATTTTCATTAATCCTCTTTCTTTTCTCTGTGCCTGAGGAACACACATTTCCACACTGGGGGAAGAATTAAGTTTCCTGGGATTGTCAATGATGTTATGAGAACAGTAAGACGTAGCATTGTCCCCTGTAGTGAAAATGCACTGGACGAGGGGACCTGAATTTGGCTTCTAGATTCATTTACCGGTGGTGTGACCTTGGGTGAGCTATGGTGTGCATTTGCTATCAGGTAATCTGTGGGGTGGCCCAATAAGTCAACGCATTGTCCTGGAGGACTGTGAATGTGCAATCCTAGAGCGGGGGTTGGAACACTATGGCCCATAGGCCAAATCCACCTCCACCGCCTGTTTTTGCCAAGAAAATTGTATTGGAACACGGCCATGCTTTTTTGGTCACGTATTATTTCATGCTACAATGGCAGAGTTGAGTGGTGGCTACAGAGACTGTATGACCTGCAAAGCTGGACATATTTATTACCTGGCCCTTTATAGAAACAAGCTTGCACACCTTGCTCTAGACTCATGCACCGACTCTTGTTCACCTTGGAATCCCAGTCCTCACATGTAGTTTTTCTTCTTGGCAAAGCCAGGGTGCTCTAGGGGATAACTATCAGCTGCTTTTGAAATAGGATACCATGTAAGAGAACCATTGTGCCTTGGTGAGCTAAGGAGTTTCTTTCTACAGAAACTCTGCCCTCTCTCAGCTTCACAGAGTAAAGAGTGGGCACCTGCCTGCAATGCTGAACAGCCCGCATTTATTATTAATGCTGCTGGAGAGCAGAGGTGGGTGCAGCTCAGGGAAGCTCCAGCCAGCATGCCTGTAGCCCTCTCTGCCAGCCTGCATTTGTTTTCTCTGAATTTTAGGAAATCAATTAACATGATGATTGAGCTAAGGGCAGCAAGTGTGCAAATCCCTTCACGTTTATGGGAATGAGACACTTTCCCTAAACAATTGGAAAAGATTTCATCACTTAGTTCCCGGAGTGTTAGAGCTGGGAAAGCCCTTGGATCTGTTCAGGTTCCATCTTCTCATTGTGTAGACGATGAAGTAGAACCCAGGAAAGAAGAGTGATTGGCTCAGAGTCACCCAGTTGGTTAAGGACAGAGCCAGATTCGAGTCCAGCTGTCTTACTCTCCAGACCACGTTCTTTCCATGGTTACAGAGTCATGAACAAGGCAGATACCCTCCTGAGATCATGGGCCTTTAACAGCCCAATCTTACATGTGTTATACATACATTATTACACATATCATTAACAACTGTGAGAAGTGTTGTGATGGAAATGAACAAGGGACAATGACAGAGAATAACAGGAAAATCCTATTTGCCATACTTCCTTAATCTGGGCATGCACCTTTAAAAACATGTTGCTATTTCTGAAACCAAGATGCAACTTATAATAGATGGAGCCAGGGAGGCTATTGAGTGGCATTTTTACTTTCAGAGACACCTTCCAGTTGATGGTATCTTAGGTCAATGATAGAGAGTAGACAAGGCAATCAGAGAAGATCTTTGTTTATCTAAGCCAAGTCCTGGAGGCTGAGAAGGAGCCAGCTATGCCAGGAGCAGGGGAAGGAACATTCCAGACAATGGAATCAGCATGTGAGAAATCCCAAAGGCAAAAAGGAGCCATGTGGAGGCCAGGGTGGCTGGAGTGAGGAGGGAGGCCCCAGGAGCACCTAGAAGAGTGTGCAGGAGCCAGGTCATTCAGAGGTTTAGAAGCTGTGGTCAGGATTTTAAGTTTAAACAGGAGAGGGACACAAACAGCATTGCATTTCTAACAGATTGCCTTTGAACAATTCTCCAGAAGGGAAATATACAATCTATGTTATTTATTGACGAAACAATATTAGAATTAGGGAGTTGAGTTAGGGGGCAATTTTAGCAGTGCAGGAAAGAAATGGCCACGATTCTGATTAGGGTGGGGCAATAGAGGTGGAAAAGGGGCTGATCTGAGAGATCCTCAGAAGGTGCCCCATGCACCACCCTCAATGTCTGCTCACAAGTCTGGGGAGATTACTGGGGAAGAAGTGAGAGAACAAAGCCTTCGTATAGGTTTGCTACAGTAGGTAGGTATGGTGTGGCTTGCTTGATTTTTGGAGTTACGCTCTCTGAAGATATTCTATACTACGTATGTATGTGTGTATTTGGTAGAGATGGTCTGGTCTTGTCACGTTTCCCAGGCCAGTCTCAGACTCCTGGCCTCAAATGATCCTCCCATCTCCCAAGGTTCTAGGATTACAGGTATGAACCATGCCCAGCCTCTACACTTTCTTAAGTCTCTTCCAAATATGGCACCATGAAGCTGTCTTGGGAAAAAGGAGACGGATCCCCACAGTGAAGAGGTGTCATTGCCTCTTTCTGCTCCTAAGCATGTCTTTCACTTACCTGTGCCTCTTCCCCAGCTCCTCTTTCCCGCTTCTCAGATCTGCCTGATTAACCACTATATACAAATACGGTGGGAGGCAGAATTGTATATAATATGTTTCACTGCATGCTATTGGCATCTTTCTCTTTCACCCCAAAATGTTTTTGCCCAGGCTGGTCAGTGGCAAATTTTCAGGGCTCCTGGAGTCCACTAGAACCTGAGCCCACTCCCATCACACAGCCCCACTGCAGCCATCAGCAATTACAAGGAAGTGGTAAGAGAATGATGTCTCTGCTTAGGCTCCAAAGCCCCAGAATAGCCCAGGGTTGGGGCCCAGGGTTCAAGAAGCTGGGACTCTGCTCTTGCTGACTCAGCCTCATCTTTCTCCATTGTTCTAGCCTGAGTGTGTCAGCTGTGAAGTCACCAAGAGAAACTCCGCAGAGCATGCACCAGCCTCCTCCACCTGCACATGGCTCCTCTGCCTGCTGCTTCCCCAGGGGTGTGGGGGCTCTGTGGGCGTAGATGAGTTTAAGTTCAGATAATGACAAGGGACCCACGTGTCTGTTCCTGGTGATGAGGGCTCCTGCTGCTCTCCTCTCCCACTTCTGCCTCCTCTCATGGCCTCAGCCAGCACCAGGAGGCATCACTAAGCTCCATGGGCCCAGCCAGGCCAGCAGGGCACCCCCTCCTTCTGCCTGCTCATTCCACAACACCCAGCTCTGCCTCCCCATCATCTGGCACTTGTGGGACCAGTGCCAGGGACTGGGTCATGAATCGGGAGCAGAGCCCTTTTTGCTATTTCCAAAAATATCTACTCCTGTGTGGTTGGAATTTCTCTGGCATTTGTCAACCCTCTGCTCATTTAGCATTTTGCCTCTGATGGCTGAAGTTTTAGGTTCATTTCACCGCACCATATCCTATCTCTCTAACAAGATAGTAAGCTTTTGGGGAATCAGGTCGATGTCCCTTCATATTAGCGGACCAAAGCCTTGATTGGGGTGTTAAATATTTCGAAATTCCCAGAAGCACTAACTGTCTCCATAATTCATATCTTGGAATTGTTGTGACTCAGGTGGCCTTGGCCTCTGGCCCTCAAGACACCCAAGTTGAAGAGAGAAGGGAAAAGCCAGGAGTACATGGGCCTGATGCCAGATGAAGTCTCAGGCGTGGCAGCAATTTGAACTAGAGGATCATGATAGTGACATCATCCTGGATGTTACTGACATCCAAGGGGTGGGGCCCTCCTTGATGACCAACTCTAATGCATGAGAGTGACTGTCTGGGGTCCTATATCAAAGAGGACACTGAGGTTGCACCCATGACTGGTGGGAAAGACCGACAGGCTCATTGCCACTGTTTGCCTGGGACTAGAAGAAGGGAGACAGTGTGCGTCAGCCATGTCCTCTGCACAGTGCTTGGAGTTCGGAGTTGGGTGTATGGCAGAAGTTGTGGTTCCAGAGCTCCTTCTGTGAAGAGCAGAACCATCTCTAGAAGCAAAAGTGGAAAAGGGTGGTCTGGCCTTCATGGCAGAGTGGCCTGGCCTAGTTCAGGCTGCTGTTTACACAGTGGATTCCTCAGCACAGCTCTCCTTTGGGGTACCTGTAGCACATATCTGGAATTCAACAAGAGGTACATACAGTCATGGAGACAAGGCAAAAGGAGATGTGACCAGAGGAAGGCTTGAACTTTTGGGTTCATTTCACATACCCCACATACTAAGCTATTAGCAACTGGATTAATTCCAGACCCTCCCTCATTAGTGGCTCCAAGCCTTCTGATATAATGGCAGCCCTGTTCTGGATTTGCACGTAAGGCTAGATCTCAGTGACTCCCAAAAAGCTGTGCTGTCAGGGCAGAAATTAATGAGCATTGAGATCCTGTTTGCAACATCTTTAACCTAGATAAGTACAATGGCCTCCCAGCCTTCAGGTTTATTCCACTCCAATTCATCATTACTAATGCTGCCAGAATGTTCTGTCTAAAGCATATTTCTCATCTTCATACCCCCTTGTTATGATTCTTCAATGAATCTCCTTCACCTACAGAATAAAAGACAAGCTCCCTAGCATGGTCTGGTGAGTCTCCCATGACACACACCTTCTGTCTATGACCCTGTGCCTCACCATTTCTGCCCCTGCCCTGTGTTCCATTCACATGGAACCACCTGAGAACACCAAACATCCTGAGTTGCTTCCCTCTGCCGTTCCTTTGTTTATTCTGCTTTCTCTGCCTTGAATCTTCTCCCCAACCTTCATTGCTGAGGTCAGCAGAATCCAAAGATGACTCTCAGTGACTCTTGCCCTTATATAATCTCCCCCTCTTGAATATGGGCCAAATCAATTAATATGATGGGATGTCATCATAATTGGGTTACTGTTTCGCTGACTTTGAGTTAATCAAAAGGGAGAGTATCCTGGGTGGGCCTGACCTCATTGGAAGAGCTTTTAATAGATGGTGACACATCAGAAAGATGTGGCCCTGCTGGCTTTGGAGACTTAGGCTTCCGTGTTGTGAGAAGCCATGTGAGAGCAGGCTCAAGGAGTGGAGAGAGTCTCTGATCAACAGCCAGCAAGGAAGGAGGAACTTCAATCCTACAATGACACCCAGCAGAATTCTGCCAACAATCTCAGTGAGTTTGGAAGAGGTCCCCAAGCTTTAGATGAGAACCATAGCTGCCCAACACCTGAATTACTACTGTGTGAGACCCTGAGTGGAGAACACCACTAAGCCTTGCCTGGACTCCTGACCCAGGGAAACCATGAGATAATACATATGCATTGTTTTAAGTTGCTGTGTTTGTGGTAATTAGTTATGCAGCAGTAAGAACTCTTCCTTATGTTTCAAGATTCAGCTCAAGAATCATCACCTGTAAGATTTCTTTGACTCTGTCAAAATGGAATGGGCCACTTCCTGTGTAGTCTCAGGCTCCCCTTGTAGCTGGGGCTTATTTGTTGACATGTCATATGCTATGGACTAAATGGTGTCCCCTGCAAAATTCATAATTGGAGTCCTAACTCCCAATGTGATGGTATATAGAGATGGGGCCTTTGGGAAAGTTACATTAGGATGCCATGGAATCAGTGTTTTTATAAGGGGAAGGTACACCTGGGTTCTCTTTGTGCAATGTGAGAACATGATGAGAAGGTGGCTGTCAACAAGCCAAGAAGACATCCCTCACCAGAACCCAATCCTGCTGTCACCTTGATCTTGGACTTCCAGCCTCCAGAACGGTGAAGAATAAATTTCCATGGTTTAAGTCATCCAGGAGATGGTACTTTGTTATGGCAGCTCAAGCTGACTAGGACACTATCTGTTTACTTGTCTGTTCCCCTCACTGGACTTGTGAGACCCTTGAGGGAAGCCACTGCCCTGTTCATCCTCATCTCCCCAGTGCCTGGCAGTGTCTGGCATGTGGTAACTGTAGTAATCGAGGCCAGGAGCCATAGCGCCCTCCAGCCTAGCCTTGTTCCCCTCCAGCCTCCCTCAGATTTCCCCAGGGTCTGAGACCTTGGAATGTTCTTCCTCTTAGGATTTCTCAGAAGAAATCAATGAAACATGCCTTTAAAGTAAACAATCAGGTACTGGGAGATACACATGCCCACTTGTACAGCACACCACAGCCATTTCATAATTTATGGACAGTTCTGGGGAGGCAAATATTGGTTTTGATTATTTTACTATGAATAATTGAAAGCAATCTCAGAGTACATTAAGCAGAATCCTAGTCCCATGAAAAGCTTAACAAAGAAAAAAGGTTACATAGTGAAGGAGGTTTGAAGAGTGCTTCTTCCCATTTCCCTTTCTTAGAGAGCCACAGAGCATCTGAACACATTGAAGACCATGAGAAGTCCTGTAGTAAAGAAACCTGCCTAATAGCTCAATCCAACACATCTCATGTTTACATGTTAAAAATGAACTCAGTGATGAAATAATATCTGTTACTTTCTCATGGTTGGAAAATACTTTGGGAAGTCTTGTAGTATATGATCTAAAACTCCACAGCCCTAGAAGTCACCTCCTTCTGCCTGCTGCTGTGAAGAATGTGAATATCCAGGCTGAGACAGTGAATCTTTGTGTTGCACTTAAGGGAAATGAGGTCGAGAGAGGCAGAGTTACTTGTCCTAACCATCTAGTCAGCTTTGGCTCGGGCAGGAGCAAAGCACAGTGCATTCCTTACCACCAACTCAGTGTCCTGTCCCCTCGTTACATTGGCTCACTAAAAAGTAGATCAGCCAGTCAGCACATTCCTCATTCTGCTTATATGTTGCTGTGTAACAAACCAACTCAAACTTTGTAACATAAAATATGAGCAAACACCTTTTATTGTTATCTCTTCTAGTTTTGGGGGTTACTGGGATCAGTGAAGTGGTCCTTGCTCAGGGTCTCTCATGTATTTGCTGTTAAATGATGGCTAAGCCTGGGGTCATCTCAAAGGCTTTCCTACTCACATGTGTGATGGTGGATGCTGTCTATCTGCTGGAAACTAAGCAGGGGCTGCTGGCCAGAACACCTGCTGAGGCCTTCCAAGGTGACCTGGGCTTCTTCACAGTACGGTGGCTGGATTCCAAGGGCAAATGTGCCCATGCACACCCTTTTATGACCTAGCCTTAGAAATCACGCAGCATCTTTTCTACTGCCTTCTACTACTTAGAAGAAAAATCACTCAAGTTGCCTCATACTTAACGGGAAGTATGTTTTGTTGGAAAGAGCCTCAAAACATTTATGGACATGTTCCTATTCCATCTGGTGACCCATGGTCTTCCCCCAGGCAAGCTCCTCTGGCCTCTGCATATCAGTTGTTGGTGGCAAAGAGACGTTACCATTTTCTCATCTATAGGTTGCAAAACTCAGCAAATGCTGGTTAATGGGTCTGTGACCCTGGTGAGGGTTTTATCTTTTATTTTTAGAGGAGAGATTAGAACTAGAATCCAGGAAATCCTAAAATGTGATATTCACCTTGAGCCCCAATTACACTCATCTTTATGTGGTCACACTCATTATGGTCTGTTTATGACCATCAAAATGTTCCCTTCATATGTAGCATGGATAAATTATCAGTCCCCAAACTCAGATATGCAGGAAATTGAACTTATCTTATTTTTCCATAATTCGTTCTCTCTCTAGTCACGGTTCTGATGGAGGTGGGGGCAGCAGAACTTAATCTCAGCCAATTTCTTATTTGCCCTCCTCTGTACACCAGAGCCATTGGAGGAGCAGGAGCCACCCCTGAGATGTGAGGATGGACCTTCATCTCTATGAGCCAGGCCTCTAACAGCCAGGCCTGCTCTTTAATGTTTGGTGGAACCCTTCAATACCTTGGAGAGTGACACTTGTAATTGTGTAAGAGCTTAGCTGGAGCCACCACACATACCCCAGATGGCCCCACCTTGGGTCCCTAAAGTCTTGCTGACTCTGGGGCCTTCCCCACCCTACGCAGCTGGGAACATGGCTGGCCTGACTGTGGCCAGGACGGTTCTACCTTGTCCCATTAGGAGCGGTGTGATCTGTTCTCCTACACACCACTCCCCTGCCTGTGTGATTGGCTGGCCTAAGTTAACCAGCCCAGATCTGGACTCTCTCTACTTATGAAATAGAAGACTCGTACGAATCTTCTATGATTCGTTGTGGTCATGCTCATTATGGTTTGTTTCTGACCATAATGACAGTTATTCCTTATTTATGAGATTTTTTTCTTTCTTTTGTTTTTTTGAGAGGGATTCTTGCTCTGTCACAGGCTGCAGTGCAGTGGCACGATCTCAGCTCACCACAACCTCCGTCTCCCAGATTTAAGTGATTCTCCTGCCTCAACATCCAAGTAGCTGGGATTACAGGCATGCACCACCACATCTGGCTAATTTTTGTACTTTGAGTAAAGACGGGGTTTTGCTATGTTGTCTAGACTGGTCTTGAACTTCTGGCCTCAAGTGATCTGCCCACCTCTGCCTCACAAAGTGCTGAGATTACAGTCATTATCACAATATAATTTTAGAACATTTTCATCAATCTAAAAAGAGCCCATTACCCATCAGTATTTACTCCTCAGTTTAGGCTATAATATCTCCACATCCCTGTCTCAGCCCTAGGCAACCACTAAGCCCAACAGATATTTTATTTTTTGTAGTATGGTCTCATTTCAAATGAAAACTAACTAAATATCTACATATAGCTATATGTTTACATTTATACTACATGTCACCATGCTGTCAGTCGTTATGGTGGCATATATTAATCAATGCTATGGTCTGAATATTTGTGTCCCTTCAATATTCATATATTGAAATCCTAACTCCCAAGGTTAAGGGTGGGGCCTTTAGAAGGAGATTAGCTCTTGGGGGCAGAACCCTCATGAATGGGATTACACCCTTATAAAAGAGGCCTGAGAGAGAACTGTTGCCCCTTCTACTATGTGTTGACACAGAGAAAAGTCACCATTCATGAACCAGAAATTAGGCCCTTGCCAGACACTGAATCTGTTAGCACCTTGATCTTGGATTTCCCAGATCCAGAGCCAGTCTGATGCCAGGACCCCCACCCTATGTGCCTCTAGAATTGTGTGCAATAAAGTTCTGTTGTTTATAAGTCACCCACTATGATATTTTATTACAGAGGTCTAAATGGCTGAGACAATGAGGGGCTTCCATAATCACTTGCAATATCTGAATTTAAAATTCACTTTTGTATTCAGAAAAATTATAGATATCCCTCTTAATATAAAGGTTAGGAATATCTTCAGCATTTTCATTCTGTGTGTGTGTGCAAGAGGTTATGGATATTTTCAAATAATATAAAAATACAAAGAAAAGCATAATAAACCCCCCACATACACACTTATCACTTATGCCTGGTAAAGTTTTAAATCATTGTTTGAAGGAAAGAGTATCTTGTGATAGAGTAAAGAGGAGAAAATTGCTTTCCTAAAAAAGTTTTGTTTTAAGCGTTAGTTTTCTAATTATATACAAGTGATTTGTTACTAAAAAATTTTAGAAATATAGAAACTAGAAAGCTAACATCTTCCATAATTCCATTCCCATAAAAGTAACCACTACAAAAGATTTTGTATCCTTCAAAATCTTTTTCTATACAGATCCTAACATGGAGATTTCCTGTCATTTTTAACAAAAATGCTATCATATGTGTACATGCTATTTCGCAACTTGTGGCTAATGCTATATTTTAGACATCTTCTTTGTCAGTATATTTAGACCTGGGCAACTTAGGGAGAGAAGAAACGTCTTCTGTACTTTTTTTTGGACTTGAATTTTCATAGCAAGAATTGAATTTTCTTGGATTTTCACACCAAGAGTCCATCTCATTACCATGTGGTAGTGGCTTACACTACCACTACTCTGACCTCAACCACAAGATTAGGGTGAAAAGCACAATGTTGTCCCCATCTATGTTCAGGGAATCCAGAGATGGACCCTACGTGATGTTGATAACAAAGATGGTGGTAGTGATTATAACAATAGATCTTGACATTTGAAAAGCATTTGGACCTACCTTACGGTAGAAACTCAAAACAATTATCTTTGTTATTAATGTTACAGCAAATAAAGGCAGAGCTCAAAGCTGGGAATGCAGAAGAACCTGGAGCAGTTTCCATAACATGGCTTCCTGACTGTGCTCTTTCCTCCCCTCTAATAAATAAGTGTCACTTGTGTTTTCCTTTCTGCAGTGTAAGGAATAGCAAGGAATGGGTTTGTTTCCACTGTATCTGTTTCAAGTTGTTCTTACTCCCATCTTCCTGTAGGAGTGAATGTTTCCTTCACTCATATATGAGTCCATATAACCTCTTCACAGTTCAATTTCTGATATATTTAACAGAGGAGGAGAAATTTCTACAAGTAAGAGCCTTTGGGGGAAAGATGCCTCTGAGTCTTGTATAATTTATTAATGGGAATTACATTAATTTCACATTTCATTCTGCTGCAAAATCCATATGACCTCAGTCAGTTTGGTAAGCTTGCAAGGGCAGAGCTGGCTTCTAAACAAAGTTAGTGTGGTACACCAGCTGTGAGACTGGGATAGACCCTGGCCTTCAACTTTGCCAAACTCCTCTTTGCAGAGGGGGACACTGAGGCCAAGAAGGCTGAAGTGCATCACAGAAGGTCAGAGCCAGTCTGATGCCAGGCCCCCAACTCAATGCATCTTTTCTGGGTGAAGAAGGAGATAGAGGTTTTGGCTTCAAGGCACCAGCAGGATTTGATGGGACATAGACACCTGAAATCTCCTTTAGTGATTTTTTAAAAATCTACCATTATAGGTAAATGTCTATCAAGAAAGTTGCATAGAGAGACTTTGGAAGAAAAGAATTGCATATTTCCCATAATGGAAGATCATTTTATTATATAAAAATGTTCAAAGCATTTAAAACTCAGGAAATATAATGAGCATATCAAAAATTCTCTGCATCTGAAAAAAATCTCCTCTTTAAAGACTAGAAATAGAAAAAAGCTGAGAGACAGGAGGAGCCAACTCCAACTTATACAAAGTTCCTTAAAATGGTGTAAGTGAGGGGAGTGCTGGGTGGAGGTTGGCTGAGCTGAGTTATGTCACTAACTTACTGTGTAGGATGTGGGCAAGTCACATCACCTCCCGAGACTTTCATTTCTTTTCCTGTAAAATAATAGCTTCAAACTAAATAATTTCTAAGGACTCCTAGAACCACAAAAAGTTCCATGTGACGTTATTCTAACCACCTGCAAATTCTCATCAGCTTCTTCCAACCTGATGAGTTTCCTGTTGATTGTGATCACTCAAGAGACTACAGCAATTCCTTTTCCATTTTAATTAAAATCTTAGGCTGTCTGAAAATTATTGCTGTCAAGCCAGGGATTCAGAAGCCCATGCTAATTAACATGGATTGGCATTCTCAACATTCTCTGCCAAATATTTTATTTTCCATCTTGGAGACAAGTATTTTTTAATGTCTTGTTATTTCTGAGTTGTCTGTAATGCTTAACACACCTCTGGGTATACATAATATGTGGCTTACACTCCTTTTCAAATCTTTTAAATGAAAAACAGTTGGGCCAAAGAATTATTCTTCCAGCACTCTGCCTGATGCCACCAACCAAGCCACCATATGGTCTTTTGTCCCGAGTGTGGCCTTTTAGGCTGAGACATTCTGTTTGGAATTAACAGATTTTGAATGTTGGGTCTCAGTGTACTGACCCTTGTATTTTTCTGAGTGCTTTCCTATTTTAATGAAAAACTGTGATTCATATCTTCAATCTACATCTTAGAAAACCTCAATTGCAAGACAGTAGGCTTAACTCAGGAAGGTAATGGTGATGTTGATGATGACAGATAACATTCATTCACTAAAGGTTTATGACCCCAGCCAGGCACTGTGCTAAGTCTAACAAGAAATATATTTGGTCTTTGTCTACAGTTGCCAACAGAGTGCTCCCAAAACTGTTGGAATTTTCTGAACAATTAAGTGCTGTTTTCATTCATAAGGAACCCCTTTCAGTCACCCCTGAGTTTATGTGAATGCAATGATTTAGGTAGGACTCCTAAGTAGCCTCGAAGGAGCTGATCACCAGAAAGACTAGTGATTAGAGAGTGGGAACCTGCAGCCCCACCTACCACCCTCTTGGGGAGGGCTGGAGATTGAGCTCTATAAAAACTCATGAATGAGATTTTGAGAGCTTTCAGGTCAGTAAACACATGGAGGTGCTGGGAGGGTGGTGCACCCAGAGAGGGCACAGAAGTACTCTGCACCCGCCCCAGGCCTTGTCCTATGCACCTCTTCCATTTTGTTCCTGAGTTATATCCTTTACAATAAATCAGTAAACAGAAATATTTTCCTGAGATCTGAAATGCATTCTAGCAGATCATCAAACCTGAAGAGAGGGTTGCAGGAATTGCGCATTTATGGCCAGTTGGTCAGAAGTTCAGTGACCCTCGACTTGTGGCTGGTATCTGCAGTTGAGGCAGTCTTGTGGGACCGAACCCTTAAATCTGTGGAATTTGACACTGACTACCTATAGTATCAGATTGAATCGAATTGGAGAATTTGTTTTTGGTGTTGGAAAATACTCCAAAATGACACATATATTATCCCATGCTGAATCCTCTCAAGTCTTATAAGTACAATTATCATGGTCATTGTGCGGATATGAACTCTGAAGCTCAAAGAGATTAAGTAACTTCTTCAAGGTCAGTCAACGATACAGGCAGGATTCAAACTCCAACCATTAGACTCTAGACCTATTTGATATTATATTAGTCCATTTGTGTTGCTATGAAGGAATACCTGAGACTGGGTAATTTATAAAGAAAACAGGTTTATTCAGCTTATAGTTCTACAGGCTATATGAGCATGGCATCAGCATCTGCTTGGCTTACGGTGAGGCCTCAGGAAGCTTATAATCATGGCAGAAGAGAAGGGGAGCCAGCACATCACATGGCAAGAGAGGGAGCAAGAGAGAGAGGGGAGGTGCCAGGCTCTTTTAAACAATCAAATCTCAAGGGAGCTAATAGAGTGAGAACTCACTATCATTACCAACAGGATTGTACCCAGCCATTCATGAAGGGCCCACTCCCATGACCCAAATACCTCCCATGAGTCCTCACTTCCAACACTGGGGATCACATTTCAACATGAGATTTTAGACGGGACAAATATCCAAACCATATCAGAAACCTTAAAGAATGAAAGGAGAGTAGAATGGTCCCCATATCTGCTAGTGCCCCAGATTTTCAGCAATAAGACTCAGTTCTGAGCTAGTTGGTCTGCACTTGTTTACACAACAAGCATTTCTGAAAAGTCTACTGTGTGCCTATGTGAGGCACTGTGTTGGGTTAAGATGACTAAGAGTCTGCCTTGCAGGAGCTTGGGATCTAACACCAGGTTCAGCTAAGTGTGCATAAATTATTTCAGAGGAAGAACAGAACATGATCCATGCCACGGAAGGTACAAAGTACGGGCAATTCAGGACAGGCCAAGCATTTCAAGCAGGAGTCATCATCAGAAAGTTGCAAGCTCTTTAAATCACTTTTTTTCTCTGTTTCAGCTGAAAAACTGATACCACCTCACCTCAGGGGGTCATTTCTTTGTTTTTGTTTGCATGTGTCTTTTTTTTTTTAAAAGAGAAGTCTTTATTTCCTTGTTTTGCAAATAAAGCTAGGTGAGTTGGTTGCTTTTTGGTTATTAGTCAAAGAGACCAAATTCCATATCCTCTTCTGACTCTTCCTTGGCTTCAACTTTGACTGGGACTGCAGCGGCAGTAGTAGCAGCAGTGTCCACAGGAGCAGCAGCCCCAAATGCAGATGGAGTAGCAAAGATGGCCTTGACCTTTCCAGCAAGTGGGAAGGTGTAATCAGTCTCCACAGACCAAGCCAGCACTCATTTGTATCCACTGATGACAGAATAGGGAACTGACACAACAGCCGAGTAACCAATCTGCAGACAGACACTGGCAACACTGCAGACACCCTCCAGGAAGCAAGCACGCAGAGTTTACTCTGCTATGTCAAGCACTTCAGGGTTGTAGATGATGCAGATGTCAAACACCTGCTGGATGATCCGCTCAAAGGAGAAGGGGGAGTTGTTCCACATGTTCACTAATGTGGCTTCACTGGCCCCCCTACTTTGTCCCCCGTCTTCATCAGTGGCACATCACTCAGAATTTCAGTGGTGCCCCTGGACATCTTAGTTCCTGATGCCAAAAACCTGAAAGAAAGAGGTCTTCTTGGGCCCCAGACCAGTGTTCCATGTGGCACAGTGACTTCACATGGGGCAATGGCACCAGCCTAAGTGGCAGCATGTCCCTGGTCTCAGTGAGACCCTCCTTGGTGAAGACAAAACCTACATTCCCCCAGAAATGAAATGAGGCAACGGTTTCTCCAGAGCTGGGCTGTTTTCCAGATGTCCTTGGATGGCCTCATGCATCATGGTGCTCTTGTCTGCCAGCCTTCCCTTGCAGGGACATTTGGATCTGCTGCATCTGCTCAGAGCCCACATTGTTCACTCCTACAATGAAGCATTTTGGATAATCATCCAAATGTTGGATGATCTTAAGTTGAGGAAGGAGACCCCCTTCTCCCGAGCTTCTAAGGCCATTTCCCCTTTAGCCTTCTACATTGCATCTCAAAAGGAGAAGTTAAAAGTCAGCCAGAGGAGAGACCTGTTGGTGCCGGTTAGGTCTAAAGGATTAAACCCCCTACTGCTAATCACAACCCTATCTATAGATCACAGACATGCTGCTGCTTCGTCTTCTCCAGTAGGTTTGCTATTTCTAATTTGTTTCTCTTCTTACCTATCAAGTAAAGCTCATGTCAACCTAAATAACAGGCAGAGAGAGGATCTCTAAAAGAAAAGAGATTTATTTGGGCATAGGCATTTCAGTGGGAACATACATGCCATAGCAAACTATGTGAGTATTCAGGGAGATAAAGACAAAGGTTTTTAAAGAAAAAAATGAGGAGTATTACACAATTGTTTTGAAATAATTATCCTTGGCTATGAGGGTCATCACCAGTCTGATGTTGAACAGGCAATTGCTGGGCAGATGTCCTTGTAGAAGTATTTTTTTTTGTGTAAGGTTGCAATGGCCCTTGTACAAGATTGTGGTTTTGTAGTTTTTAAACTCAGGCATACACGTGTGAGAACACTCTTCCTATGGCTTTCCCTAGCTCTATTTGTTATGGTTTTCTTTACATTAGTGACTCCATTTGTATTCTGACAGCTTTCACAGTCAAATACTAAGACTTAGTACCACAAATTAAGAAAAACACAGAAATGCCCAAAATGTCTTTCCTGTATTTATTTCTCATTTTTTGAAAACAGAGTCTGGCTCTACCACCCAGGCTGGAGGGCAGTGGCCTGATTTTGGCTTGCTGCAACCAACGCCTCACAGGCTTAAGCCACCCTCCCACCTCAGCCCCCTAAGTAGCTGGGACTACAGGCACACGTCACCATGCCCAGCTAATTGTACTTTGTATAGAGATGGGGTTTCACCATGTTGCCCAGGCTGGTCTCAAACTCCTGAGCTCAAGTGATCTGCTTGCCTTGGCCTCCCAAAGTGCTAGGATTACAGGTGTGAGCCACGGCACCTGGCCCTTTCCTGTATTTCAATCGGCCGCTGTGGCATTGGGCTTGACAGCTCACTGCCTCCTTGCGGGAGCTCTGCTACCATGAGCAACTGGCAGAATTTGGACTGCAAATGGCCCCACTTTGCTGTTAATTGAAGTGATGCGGCATCCAGTGTTTAAGGGATTTGAATGTGTGTGTGTGTTTATGAAGCATGAATAAGTGATGACTTTCTGTCTAAGAATCTCTTTTGAAAGTGGCAGCCTGTGCTCCTGGTCAGGCCCTCAGCTTTGTGGTGCAACTCACAGAGCCAAGACTGCTCTGGGGCTGTGGCTTTGCTTAGTACACACCTGTGATGTGGGGCTAATTGTGTTGTGTTTTGAAATCTCCTCTTGTTCCAGCCCAGTCTTCAGAAAGCATCCTATAAAATGAAATGCTTGTCACATTCGGCTTTGTGGCTCTCCCTCCTGAGCCACCTGTGCAGGACGCTATGGCTGGAATTAACCTGCATCAGTTGGAGCCTGATCTGGTGTTTGGGGATGGTGGAGTTTAAGCTGGCCTCTCTGTATCTTGAGTCTCTCTGCTCAGCCCTACAGCCCGAGGGGGAGTCTTTCTGGTGGTGACAGACAAGACAGGCCAACCCAGAGGTGGGTGCTGGGAAGTCAGCCTGGAGCAGGAGCCGGGGGCCATGAATGCTTCCCAGCTGACAAGCACAGGCAGGCAGAAATGCACTGACTGGACAGAGACCAGAGCCCACCTTCATCAAGGCAGGTAGAAAAGTGGTACTTGTTCTTGAGTGCTCTTGACTGTATTATTGCTAGGTTGAAATATTAAATATCCTGCTCTGTGGAGAGTCCATTGTAGAACGTGCTTTCCCTGAGAATGTCCAGCTATGCAGAAAGTGGAAGCATTTAAAATTTTGTCACTATCCTCAGCTACTGCAACGTCATCCAGTTCTATTCTTGATTTCTTCAGGTTTTCGTCTCACCTTTCTTTTTGCCAACTGTGGCCAACAGACCCTCACTGACTCACACTTTGATTACTATTGCAAGCTCTAGAATAGAAACAAAATAAAAAGTATTGTTGTTCCCTCAGATCAAAAACCTTATGAGCTTGCCAACAAAGAGCACTTATTAATAATTCTCTGATGACTGCTGTAGAACACGTCAAAAGTTCTGGTTGTCCAAAATTATCTGAACATGCACTAGGAGTAGACAGGGTTGGGATTCTAACCATCCCAGCCCCACCCGACTCCAAACTACACCTATATGCCCCATGCAACAGGCACTTCTAGCTGGGGAGGATCCAGCACCCCTTGCTGCCTTAGGGAAGTGAGGAAGAAGCAGTGATGGAGTCAGAAAGGGAAAGAACCTCATCTCCCAGAATCCTCAGGCAGCCACTATATCCCATTCAGCCTCCCAGCTCTGCAAATGCCCCAGGGCACTCAGTTGCAATGCTTTGTGAATTATTCTTATGTATTCAATATAGAAATCAACTCACGTTATGTCCATCCAAATCTTGCTATTCTGGGACATTGATTTAAAAAAAACTTCAAAAATGCAGCAGAATTTGGCTGTGTGTTGAAATTTCACAGGTTGCAGCAAGTACAACAGGGATACATTCTGAGAAATGTATCATTAGAGATTTAATCATTGTTTGAACATCATAGAGTGCACTTACACAAACCTAGATCGTACAGTTTATCACACACCTAGGTTCTATGGGATACCCTATTGTTCCTAGGCTACAAACCTGTACAGCCTCTTACTGTATTGAAAACTGTAGGCAATTGTAACACAATGGTAAGTACTAGTATCTCTAAACACAGCTAAACATAGAAAAGGCACAGTATAAGTATAGTTTAAAAGAGTTTTTTAAATTGTACACCTATACAGGGTACTTACCATGAATGAAGCTTATAGAAATTGTTCTGGGTAAGTCAGTGAGTAAGTGGTTAGTGAATGTGAAGGCCTAGGACATTACTGGACCCTACTGTAGATTTTATAAACACTGTACACTTAGGCTGCATTAAATTTATGAAACATTTTCTTCAATCATAATCTTAGCCTACTGTAACTTTTTTACTGTATAAACTTAAATTTTTAACACTTTTTGACTCTTTTATAATAACAGTTTAAAAGACACATTGCACAGCTGTACAAAAATATTTTCTTTCTTTATATCTTTATTCTAAAGCCTTTTTCTTTTTAAAATTTTTAATTTTTCTTTTTTATTTTTTTTGAGACAGAGTCTAGTTCTCTCACCCAGGCTGGAGTGATGTTGGCTCACTGCAACCTCAGCCTCCCAGATTCAAGCGATTCTCATGCCTCAGCCTCCCAAGAAGCTGGGATTACAGGCACCCGCCACCATGCACAGCTAATTTTTGTATTTTTAGTAGAGATGGGGATTCACTGTGTTGGCCAGGCTGGTCTTGAACTCCTGACCTCGTGATCTGCCAGCTTCAGCCTCCCAAAGTGCTGAGATTACAAGTGTGAGCCACTGCACCTGGCCTATATTTTAGATTTTTTGAAAAACGAATGTTTCCAGAACCAAGCCAGGTCCGGCTGCACTTTCTCGAGGCCCAATAACAAGAAGCAGACAAACTAGGGAAACGGGAATTTGTTGCTGTAACCGGATACAGGGAGAAGGATGCATATAATTCCACCAGACCAACTCAAAGTGTTGTAATTTTTTTAGTGTTTATATAGGCTAGGCTATGTGCCTATGTGCCGTACAGCCCATTTGCCTAAGTCTATTAGTAACTAATTTTGTTTCAACTAGAATGTCAGAGGCAAAAAATGCTTGCTTAGTCTAATTAAAAGGGCCCAGTACCTTGGTACCGGAGTGATTACTTCTATCTTATCTCCTTTACAGCTTGGTCCAGAGAGCTGCTTTAGACTCTCCAATGAATCTATTCAAACAGCTGCGTCTTTTACCTTGACTTGTCTCAGATTCCATCAACCTGAGATGGATCCTGGCACTAGGAATGTAAGACTATCTCTATTATTTTGACTTGCTCCGGGTTAGGGAGAAGCCCGTGCAAGGCTCCTACTGACCATATGCTTCATTTCTAGCTTTGATGTCTAGGCACCGATTTCCCCAGGTTTAACTATTTGCTCAATGTTAAGGCAGTGCTGTGGAAATTTGTCTGTGTAACTGGAGTGCTCTTCAGGCCTGTCTGCGTGATTGTCAGGGAGAATTGGCCTGCCACACTAAGACACAAACACAAACACACACATTAGCCGTCTCCAGAGTCAGGATCATTAAGATGTGTCCAGGTGATAGGAATTTCTCAGCTCTATTATCATCTTACAAGATCACCGTTATATATGCAGTCTGTTTTGGCTAAAATATCGTGAAATGGCACATGACTATACCTAAATTGGATTCAGTCACTATTTCCTGCAATGACTCTTGCAATTAACACACAGGGTCTTAATTCAGAATTTCTTTTCTCGGTCTTTTACAATAGAACAAGGGTTGACAAACTACAACCCACAGGACCACCCCCTGTTTTTGTAAATAAAGTTGTATTGGAGCACAGCCACACCCACTCATTTACATATTTTCTATTACTACATTTGCTATAACAGCGGAGTTGGATAATTGAGACAGAGACCATATGGCCTGCAAAGCCTAAAATATTTACTGTCTCCACCTTGCCATCTCCTGCCCTGGAATTACCAAGAAATAACTAATGAAAACCCAAATGTTTCTTTTATGGGCAGGGAAATAGTTCCAGCACATGGGCTTTGCCTTTAGACCAACTTAAGGTCAAATTGCAGGTGTCTTTCTTACTAGCTGTGGGATCTGGTGTAAACGTGTAGCCTCATTTTCCTCTGTTGCAAGTAACAGACATCTCAACTCAAACCAACTAAAAGATGACAAAAAGTGGCATCTCACATAGAAAGAAGTAAGGAAGTCAAACAGGCTTTCAGTGTTAGCAGATTAAAAGACTCCAAGGCCCCAGGTTTCTAGCATCTTTCTCTCTTCCTGTCACTCTCAGTGATATCTACATGCTCAAGCTGACAGCAGGAGAGATGCAGCAGTGCCAGGCAACACATCTGGACTCAAAGATGTTCAAAGGACTTAACGAAACTGATTTCCCTCTGGTTACATCTTGGGAGCAAGGACAAACTTTCCCAAAGCCTAACAGCTGGTCTTCTCTCCCCTCTCATTGGCAGATCACATGGCCATTCTTGAACCATTCATTGGAAAGAGGCGTAGGATTGCCCTTACGCTAATCATACCCCATGTAGAATTGAAGGTGAAGGGAAATTCTGCCGAGGCACAGAGCTGCAAAAGGAAAAAGTAAATATCTGAACAAAACTGGGATTAGGAAGAGAAATGGAGGACACAAATTCTGAGAAAGCAACCAAGACAGCCCACGAAGCTGGCCTTTAAAATGTTTTATCCCTTACGCAGGTCATGGACTAAGAAAGAAAAAAGAAAAAGAAATGCTTCATCTTTCCAAACTCCTTCCTAGAACCACTTTGTTCTGCCCTACACACTCCCACCAAACGATCTCACTCACAGCTACATGTTCAAATGCCAGTTATGAGCTGTTGGCTTAGAAATTGATATTTTCAGCCCAGATCTTTTCTACTGGGATCCAGATCTGTGTATCAAACTGCCTTCTTGAAATCTTCTTTTGGATATCCCAAAGACACTTCAAGTTCAGCTTGTTTAAAAACAGATATAGGATCTTCAATACCACCCCTCACTTCAATACACACAAACAACCCACATCTCTGCCCTAACCTGAACCATGTACAGTGTCCTCTATCCCAGTGAGTGACACCATCATTCATCCAGGGACAGTAGCCTGAAACCTGAAGGCATCCTAAACACTTTCTTCTCCCTCATCCCCTTATATCCAACCATCATCAGGTCTACTGAATTCAGCTCTTCCTCTCTCTCACCAATATTGCTCATGCTACCATCATCTCTCATCTGAATAAATGAAATAGCCTAGCAGTTGCACTCACAGCCTCTCTTGCTGCAAACAGCTCTCCAGAGGGATGTTCTTACTATAAGGTTAAAAATTGATCATGTGTCAGCTTCTTCTCAATTTAAGGCCCTTCAAAAAATTTCACCGCAACTTTAGAAGAATCCAATCCTTCAAATAAGCCTTGAAGCACTAATAATCTGGTCCCTGCTAACCTCTCTAGCCTCATCTCACCCACACTCACCCTTGATGTCTATACTTAATCACATGAGCTACAATAGAGCCAATATCTGAACACGCTTCCTTTGGAGAATTTCCCAACTTATGAATCTTTGCAGGCAACAGGGACTTTCTCCTACTATTAAACTGAAAACTTGCTTTCATGGTGTCCCTTGCAGCTAAGGCACAGGCATGTGACACTCCAGCCATCAGCTTTTCCCATACCAGACTCTGGCACTTATGACACAAAAGAATGCAACATAGTACAATCTGTTGAAATGAGCATGGAAGTTATGATTGTTGTCAAAATGAGTCCAACAGCCACTGCTGGTAGTGGTAAGGTCAACAGAGCCAGAGAAAGAGTCTATGCCTCATGGAAGCAGCACTAGTGGGGGCTTCTTGAGGCCAGGTCTCTAGCAGGATTTTGAATGTTCCTTTTGGCTGTGTTTCTCCTGCCTTTCTGGAGAGTTTGGGAATGACTCAACATCCTGTAATCAATTCTTTTTGTGCTTAAATTACTCAGAGTGTACCTATTTGCCTAAGATAAAAACTCTGACTTCTGGCTGGGTGCTGTGGCTCACGCCTATAATCCCAGCACTTTGGGAGGCCGAGGCGGGCAGATCACAAGGTCAAGAGATCGAGACCATCCTGGCCAACATGGTGAAACCCCATTTCTACTAAAAAAAAAAAAATACAAAAATTAGCTGGGCATGGTGGCGCATGCCTGTAATCCCAGCTACTCAGGAGGCTGAGGCAGGAGAATTGCTTTAACTCAGGACATGGAGATTGCAGTGAGCCGAGATTGCACCACTGCATCCAGCCTGGCACCTAGTGAAAAAGCAAGACTCTGTCTCAGGAAAAAAAAAAAAAAAAACAAAAAAACCCTGACCTCTAATTTGTTCCAGAAGTGATGACCCTTAGGATAATAGGAGGAATCTGAACTTGATTATCTGGTACGGTTGAGGATGCAATCAGTAAAATGCAGCAAATTCACACATTATGGTGTCCAGTGATTAAACTGTTAGACAAATTATTACCTGTATTATCTGGAGCACAGTGTCCACTAAAGGCAGGTCTTTGGGAGGTTTAAATGGCATCTGCCATAGGAGAGTTATCAAAAAGCACAAGGACCAGCTTTTAATTCAAGGACCAGATGGGGAGGTGGTTATTTCTTAGTGACACTGGAAAGATTAAAGGCATAAGAATGACAAGCTCTAAGTCCTAAATACTCAGCTCAAGACAGGAATAGAAATAATGGCTACTGAAATAATATGTCATAGTATGAAGCTGCAAGGCAGAGACAGGCAAAAACTGAACTCAAAATTTGATCTTATGGATTGCTGAATTATAATATCAGGTTAATGCATATCATCATTTATTCCTATGTAGAAGTTTGGGCATGGGGCATGGATCAAGAAACGGTAGACTGGGATGGAATGAAATATAACAGGAGAATTCAAATGCTTCCCAAGCGTTCAAACTCCGGCTAAAGGAATCTTCCCTTTCACTTCTAATGAAGCTCTCCCTGCCTTGCTTGAGGACCCCAAATATCATGGCTGAGACAGATATCCTGCCAAATAAGCCAATTCCCCTACGATTTAGCCCTGCCACCCTTGTAGTTTCCACGCTCGTGGCTAGCTTCCAGTCTTATGACTGGAATTCATGAACTGTAATTAAAGACAAACCCAGGAGGAGATGTACACAGCAAAGATTATGCAAGCTATTGCTCACTTTCATTTTCAAACACTTGCAGAATATTGGTCTAGACCAAAGAGAGAGAAACATAATTTTAGATCAGGCTGAATTTACTAGCACCTGCATGGACCAGAACATCTAAATTCAATATGCTAGCTTGAGGAACTGGAAGTGACTTTAGTTGTTTCCAATTAGTTGACCGATACCTGGGCTCACGGGTGGCCTAACTGCAAGATGTTGAAATGCCAGAAATTTGCTGGCACAGAAAATTTAGTTTACTGCTTTTCAAACTTTAATGTGCACGTGAATAGCGTGAGAGTCTTTTAAAATTCTAATTCAGTAGGGTCTGGGGTAGAGTCTAAGATTCAGAATTTCTAACAAGCTCCCAGATGATGCCAGTAATCCTGGACCTCATACACTATGAGCAGCAAATATACAGGAAAGGATCGAATGTCCTAGGGACACAGGAATGGTGAGGACTTCTTATGGGTATCCCATTCACCCATCTTCTGTATATGGCAAGAGAGCCCAGAAGATGCGCCTTTTATCACCCCAGAAATTACACTGGTAAAAGTATTGCCATCTTCAAAAGTATGAGCTATTCTCTACAGCTTGAGGATGCTGGTGAGAGAAACTAAGGAAATGGGTTTTCTGATTTCAATGACAATGCTGGGATTTCAGGGTATATAAAGCCTAGAATCTGCATTTACCTCCCTGAGGCAAGATGAAGGTGGTTACTGAATAGGATGTGGGACTAGAGTAGCAGGGTGGTTGACCACAGGGACCTTTGGCAATGGTCATGGACTATGACCTCCTTAGACTGAAATGGTCAGTCCACTTAATTTCTTCTTGGCCAATATAACAAACAATCAAACCAAATCTAAATCTGATGAACAGAGGCCTGAGACACCACATAGTTATGGTTCCTGTCTTAGGCCAAGTTCTTTGAAGTAAACCCTGAAATGAAGATTCCTATGCAAGTAATTGACTAAGAAAGTGTTCCCAGGAGAAACTGGTAAGGAAAGAGGAAGCATGATAGGAAAGGGAGAGAAGCCAAGCAAGGTTGCAATTTCAGGCTAAGCCCTAGCTTTGGCCTGATCCCACAAGGGAACTCAAGTTTAAATTATGCTTGAGTTTGTCCCAACTCCAGGCAAGGAAGCTGGACCAGGCAGTCTTTGACTATGAGCCCAAGGAGGGAAGGAGGTCATGAATTCCTAGGCACTTCCAGCTCTCTGTGTATGTGGCAAAGTGCCTCTAATAGTTAAAGGACAGAGCTCTGAAGAGAGTTGCAAATGTGGGACATTAGAGAGTTGCAAATGTGGGACATCCCCTCCAAACCAGGGTGCACAGAAATGGTAAAAACGACCTAAGGGGATATGAATGGGCAGACGATGTTGCCTATAGTACTCCATCCCAGACTTAGTTAATTCAAATACCTATAGTGACCTGAATGAAGAGGTATTGCAAGTGAAAAATCCAGTGGACCACCCCAAGTTTATCACGTAAATATTCTTTTTAGACTTGTCAGGTGATAGTCAGGTGATGTATGAAGTTTGGCCTGAATCCATCTCATGGTGGGTTTAGTAAGACTTCAACACTAATTCCAGGTTATTCCCCCATTCCTGAATGTAAAGTTGGAATAGATATAGTTTATAATGGGCAAAAATCCTACATTAGCCTCCTGATCTGAGGAAGGGAAGTTATTGTAATAGGAAGAAACAAGAGGAAGCCCCTGGAACTCCTCTGATATGGTTTGGCTGTGTCCTCACCCACCCAAATCTCATCTTGTAGTTCCATAATTCCCACATGTCATGGGAGGGACCCAGTGGGGGGTAATTGAATCACAGGGGCAGATACCCTCACGCTGTTCTCATGATAGTGAGTCCTCACAAGATCTGATGGTTTTATAAGGGGTTTTTCCCTCTTTGCTCAGCACTTCTTCCTGCTACCAAGTAAAGAAGGATGTGTTTGCCTCCCCTTCCATCTTGACTGTAAGTTTCCTGAGGTCTCCCCAGCCCTGCAGAACTGTGAGTCAGTTAAACCTCTTTCCTTTATAAATTACCCAGTCTTGGGTATTTCTTCGTAACAGCTTGAAAACGAACTAATATAGTAAATTGGTATTGGTAGAGTGGGGTGCTGCTATAAGGATACCCAAAAATGTGACAAACTTTGGATAACAGGCAGATGCTGGAATAGTTTGGAGGGCTTAGAAGAAGACAGGAAAATGTGGGAAAGTTTGGAACTTTCTAGAGACTTGGAGGGCTCAGAAGACGGGAAGATGTGGGAAAGTTTAGAACTTCCTAGAGACTTGTCGAATGGCTTTGGCCAGAATGCTGATAGTAATATCAACATTGAAGTCCAGGCTGAAGTGGTCTCATTGAAAATGAGAAACTTGTTGGCAACTGGAATAAAGGCAATTCTTGCTATGCTTCAGCAAAGAGATTGGCAGCATTTTGCCCCTGCCCTAGAGATCTGTGGAACTTTGAACTTGAGAGAGATGATTTAGGGTATCTGGGAGAAGAAATTTCTAAGCAGCAAAGAGTTCAAGAGGAAGCAGAACATAAAAGTTTGGAAAATTTGCAGCTTGATGATGCAACAGAAAAGAAAAACCCATTTTCCGGGGAGAAATTCAAGCCCTCTACAGAAATTTGCTTAAGTAACAAGGAGTTGAATGTTGAACACCAAGACAATGAGGACATTATCTCCAGGACATGTCAGAGAGCTTCATGTCAGCCCCTTTCATCACAGGTCCAGAGGCTAGGAGGGAAAAATGGTTTCCTGGGGCTAAGCTCAGGGCCTTAGCCTTGGGGCACGGTGCCCTGTGTCCCAGCTGCTTCAGGTTTAGCTGGGGCTAAAAGGGGCCAAGGTACAGCTCTGTCCAATACTTCATTGCTTGCAAGCTCCAAGCTTTGGTAGCTTACATGTGGTGCTGAGCCTGTGGGTGCACAGAAATCAAGAATTGGGGTTTGGGGACTCCACCTAGATTTCAGAGGATGTATGGAAATACCCAGATGTCCAGGCAGAAGTTTGCTGCAGGGGTGAAGCCCTTCATGGAGAGCCTCTGCTAAGGCAGTGCAGAAAAGAGATGTGGGGTAGGAGCCTCACCCCACTCCACCAAGTTCCCATTGGGGCACTGCCTAGTCAAACTGTGAGAGGAGGGCCACGATCCTTCAGACACCAGAATGTTAGATCCATCAACAGCTTGAACCATGCACCTGGAAAGGCTGTAGACAGTCAACACCAGCTGTGAAAGCGGCCAGGAGGGGGGCTGCATAACAAATTACCCCAAAACATAGTATCTTAAACCAACAAACATCTGTTATCTCACATACGTTTTAAGAGTTGCTACGATGGTTTAAGCATCCCTTCAAAACTCAAAACTTGAAATTTAATTTCTGTTATAACACTATTAAAAGAGGGCTCCACCCTCATGAATGGATTAACACCATTGTCATGGGAGTGGATTCGTTATGGGTAGGGTTAATTAAAAAGAATGAATTTGGTCCTATTCTCTCTCTGTCTTGTGCACTCACTTCTACTGTCCACCTTCCACCATGGGATGACACTCACCAGATGCCAGTACCTTGCTCTTGGACTTCCCAGCTTCTAGAATCATGAGTCAAATAATCTTGTATTGTTTATAAATTTTGTTGCAACTGCTGGAAACTGGGCACAGCTAATCCTATTGTCACCACCCTCACAGTCTATACTATTGTTGTAGCAGCAGAAAACAGACTAAGATAGTCAGAAATTTGGGAGTGGTTTAGCTGGGTGGTTGTGATTCAGGATTTCTCACAATGCTGTAATCAAGGTGTCAGTCAAGACTTTAATCATCTGAAGGCTTGACTGGTGCTGAAAGATCCACTTCCAAGGTAGTTTACTCACATAGCTGCTAGTAGGAGGCCTTAGTTCCTCTTTGCTACTCACAAGATCTTCAATTCAGCCTCTCCATAGGCTGTTTGGGTGTCATGATAACATGAAAAACTGGCTTGTGCCAGAACATGTGATCCAAGAGAGAAAGCAAGGCAGAAACCATAGTGTTTTTTTCATAACCTAGTTTTTGCAACTACATACCATCACTACTGCTGTATTCTATTGGTTACCCAGACCAGTCCTGATACAATGTGGGATGTGGGGACTATATGAGGTATGGATACTGGGAGGCAAAGATCATTAGAGCTGTCTTGGAGACTTACTATCACATATTGTTTCTTCTTGCTGATGGAGTCCTACTGGGCATATTTGCTTTATTGCTTGGAATATCAGAAATACCCAGTCAGTGAAGAGATACTCACACGCTGTATCACTTGGTGACTAGGAACTCAATTTCTATTGGCATCTAGTAGCAATCCAGGAACTATCTCTCAAAAAGAGAATAGTTACTTTCGAAGGAGGGTATGATTTTACTTCAAGACCCTTCAGGGCTGTGGCTAAAATCCTCCAATTGGGGCTAGAAGTAGGCCTAAATTAATGGGACCAATGATGCCAGTTTTAAAGATATTTTCATTGCACGTGCTCCATGGAATTATTTCAGACCTGGTTACTGGACTTGCTTATTCAGTACTCCAAGATCTCTGAATGTTGTCCAATCTTTTAATAAATTCTTTTTCAGCAAAAATTGGCCAGAATTTTTTTTCCGGTTAGGAACCAAGAATAACACATTAGCTATCATTTATTCTCTCATATCAGTCACATTTCTTTCTGCCACATGCCTTTATACATATTCTTTCCTCCACCTGCCTAAAACATGCTTTCTTCTCACTTTACTTATTTTCTATTCATTCTTACAATTCCAGCTCAATTATGCTTTTTAAGGAGAAGTTCCCTGATCAACCTCCAAATATTCTCATAGTGCCATTTACTTCTCTTTCCCATAACTAATCATGTTTGTGTGACTATTTTATCAATGTGGATATTCCCTCTAGCATATAAGCTACCTGAGTGCAAGAGCCTAATCTGTTTGAGTCAACATTTTATTTCCAGAGATGACTACTGTGCCTGGGGCATTATAAGCATCTAATAAGCATTTGTTTAATGACTGTGTGAAAGAAAAGAAGTCCTTTCTCCAACTATTCAAGGACTGATAGTGAAGAATAAAATGAGCATATATGTAAAACAGACATCAGAATTTTGGGCATAGAGAAGCAGATCAGTAAATGTTTATTCCATTCTTCCTAGCTTTCTTCACCCACTGTCCCCAGCTCATCTTCAACCCTTTTTTGGTCTTCGGCTAAACAGGTAAAGGATATTTTATAAATTCTCAGAACACAGTCAATGGCACATACTAGAGCCACTACGTTGTGAACATTTTAGTTACTTTGACTCTTCAGTAATCAAAACTAAATTATTAAATTGAAAAAAAGAGTTAAATTTTGTTCTACCTGCAGAAAGAATCCAAATCTCTCTCAAAATTCTGGCTTGTTAGAGCTTTTGCTGTTCTTAATACCTCCACCTAAATTACACGCCTCTAGAGCTCTCCAAGCTATGAAGTGCTTTTTCGTTCTCAGCTTCATTTGTATGGTGTAGGCTTGTGTGCAGACTCTTTTCCGTCCCCCTCACTGATTAATTTATTCTATTTCACTTTTTGTTCTTAGCTTGAAGTACCAATTAGAAGCTGCTTTGGGTGGC
The DNA here is from genome assembly GCA_963573385.1 of Cacajao melanocephalus. Classification (NCBI taxonomy): domain Eukaryota; kingdom Metazoa; phylum Chordata; class Mammalia; order Primates; family Pitheciidae; genus Cacajao; species Cacajao melanocephalus. The sequence goes on along the minus strand of CAUYLG010006796.1, from coordinate 10,970 downwards.
TGATATAAGGATATATGACTAAATATATATCCTTACATGAGGATTTACAAGACAGGGTGATCCATGTGAAACACATGCATACACACACAGCATGAACTTGGAGGCTGGCACAGTCCCATCCACCCACAAGCAACTTCATGGAGATGTTGCCATGGCATTTCTTAAACAATGAGCAAGACTCCCTGCCTGAATGCTATTGTTCTTGTAAAGATCCTCCAGCACCTGCAAATTCTGTTTAAATGTCATATGACAAAACAAGGCCCCTGACTACTATACTATTCACTTTTGGTCTAACTAAACACAAAGCCACTAGTTAAGAGGATGGGTTCACCAAAGACATCAGAGGGAGGCACTTTCCATTCAGAGGATTTTAAGAGCCTATCCTCATTCGCTTAATCTTTTGTTAATTCAAAAATGTTAAAAGCTTTTTTAAAAATATGCTCATTTCTAGTTCCCCATTTTGAAAGTCTAAGTTACCTTTGTGAGAAGGCAGCCCGGTCCAAATTGCGTTTTATGTAATTTACCCTAATTAGACTGCAAAAATGCTCAGCAAGGAATCCAGGAAGCACTCTGAAGCCTTTCTCCCGCACCCGCTGAAATTAGAGCTGTCGCCCATTTTTCTGTCACACAAACCAGACACATAACATTCTGTAAATTATTCTTCCTACCAGTGTAGGAGGAAAATATAATAAAAGGAAGTCGTTTATGTAGGAAAGAACATTCTAGCAGCACTGAGATAAGCCTCTCCCAGCCTAATCCTATTTCAGTTTCTCTATCCTAGAAAATCAGTGAGTTGCATCAGAACCCTTCTGCACACCCTTCCAGGTCCAGGCGAGCTCCTGGCAATAGATTGAGGGCCTGCCCCGACAGTGGCATCATAAAATTATTGGACATCAGCCTGCTCTGTGATGTTGGACTGAAGTTTCCTGAAGTGTGTGGGCTTTTACATTTTATATATGCTTTATCTGCAACATTTATTTGCTGCTGTAGGCCAAACCAGGACCTTACTGAACTGAGATCCAAACCCATCTATTTAATCAGTCTTGCTTCCAAGAACACACACACAGTTTTCTCTTTTGGGGAGAAAGAGTGTTTGTTTTTATTAAAACAGGAGAGTGCATTAACTTTGAATTGGTAAACTTGAGTTCTAGTCGGGTATGCTGTATTAGTTCGTTTTCACACTGCTATAAAGAACTACCCGAAACGGGGTAATTTATGAAGAAAAGAGGTTTAACTGACTCACAGTTCCACACGGCTAGGGAGGCCTCAGGAAACTTATAATTATTGGAGAAGGTTAAGGAAAAGCAAGTACCTTCCTCACAAGAAGGCAGGGGCAGGGTGGTGGGAGCAGTGGTGGGGAAACGCCAAACACTTTAAAATCATCAGATCTTATGAGAACTCACTATCATGAGAACAGCATGGGGGAAACCACCCCCACAATCCAATCACCTCCCACCAGGCCCCTTCCTCAACACAGGGTATTATAATTAGAGATGAGATTTGGGTGGGGACACAGAGCCACACCATATCATATGCCCACGGACTAGTTGGCTATTTAAGCCAAATTACTTTCTTTCTCATTGGTAAAATTAGCACTGGATTAGATAATCTATAAATATTTGAAATCCAAATGGAATTCTGTTGAGCCAAACCTAGACTGTTAAGTAAAATAGGCATTAACTGGACATACAACTTCAAAAGGAAAGTGGAAAAAAGAGATGTCTGAGTGTCCTCTGCCAGTCAGCAGATCAATGAGTATTTAATGAGCACCTGCTTTATGCCAAGCACTTTCAGAAGTGGTCTGGGTTCAGCTCGTTTTCTTGGTGGTACAAGGAAAAGGACTCTGGGGACTCAAATTTTGCCCATGGCACCTCTTACTGCTAAGCTGTGAAGGCCTGGCCTCTCTACGAAGTCTTACTGGATAGCTCAGTCCAGTATGCACTTGAGGGACATGGGTCTCTGGGTTCGAGTGCCTTCCCTCTGACCCTTACTTCTAGCAGGGCTCAAGTATGCAACAGCCTAACTGCCTGAGGCTAGCTGGCCATAGAGTACCTTTAGCAGGGATATTTGAAAATATTTAACAATTGGTAAAGGCACATGCTCTTATCAATCAAAGTAAATACTGGACATCCTGATGGTCTGACAAGTGCAAATGGTTGAATGTCAGCCCTGAGAGCACTCTAATCTGGTGCAGCATAATGCCACAGGGCCTTTGCACATGCTTGCCTGGAATTATTACTTTCCTCTCTTCACCAAACTAATGGCTATTAATTCATTCAGGTGAGGTGAATCCAATCAACCTATGCTACAGGTATCCTAGAAACACTAATTTTCTTTTCTTTTTTTTTTTTTTGAGATGTAGTCTTGCTCTGTCACCCAGGCTGAAGGGCAACAGTGTGATCTCGGCTCACTGCTGCAACCTCTGCCTCCAAGGTTCTAGCAATTCTCCTGCCTCAGCCTCCCGAGTAGCTGTGATTACAGGTGCACACCACCACGTCTCGCTAATTTTTGTATTTTTAGTAGAGACAGGGTTTCAGCATGTTGGCCAGGCTGGTCTTGAACTTCTGACATCATGATCCACCTGCCTCGACCTCCCAAAGTGCTGCAATTACAGGCATCAGCCACCATGCCCAGCCGAAACACTAATTTTCTATGCAGATCCAATTGTCCTTGGTCTTATCTCCACCCCTAAGCAGCAGCACTGATTAAATGCTAGCAGTAAGCATAGCATTGAAACATTTGTATCTGTAGTTCTCTAGGTGAGCTGGAAATGAGTGGAGTAGTCTGGCAAAAATTCCCAAGGTAAATTATTAGTTTGGGTAGGCCTGGTCTCTCACATTGATGAATTATACTTATAGACCAATAGATGATATTGAATTCAGGTATACTTTCACATAATAAAATTCATATGTTCTTGAAAGTGGTTTCTAAGACAAACGTTTCTAACCGGAGTCAACATTTCCCATTGGTTTTTATTAGAATTTCAAAACTAATGTTGCCACTGAGAAAATACTTAACGACAATTAAGAATACTAAGGCTGGATGCTGTGGCTCATGCCTGTAATCCCAGCACTTTGGGAAGCCGAGGCAGGTAGATCACTTGAGGTCAGGAGTTCGAGACCAGCCTGGCCAACATGGTGAAATCCTGTCTACCTCAAAAAAATACAAAAATTAGCCGGGCATGCTGGCAAGTGCCGTAGTCCTAGTTACTCAGGAGGCTGCTGTGGAAAAATCACTTTAATCTGGTTGGCAGAGGTTGCAGTGAGTGGAGGTTGCAGTGAGCAGATATGGTGCCACTGTACTCCAGCCTGGGTGACAGAATGAGACTCTGTCTCAAAAATATAATATAAATAAAAATAAAAGAATACCATTCAGCAATAAAACGGTCACAAACTGTATGACTCCATGTATATGATAAAACCATAGGGACAGAAAACAGATCATTGGTGTCTGTGGACTGGGAATGGGGAAAGGAGATTGACTGCAAAGGGTATGAAAACCAAAATGAGTAACTGAGGCCTGAGTCTCAGCCAATGAGGTTTATCAAGCCAGCTTGAGGGTAGGCCCAGCAAAGAACAGGAATCACAGATGCATCTGTGTCTGTTTTTTTCCCCAAAGAAGTTCTCAGGAGGCTTAGTATTTTATACATTTTCCTTTAAAAAACTGGAGGTGGCAGCGAGACAAATGGTTACATACTTGTGAGACTTTAATTAGTGCCCACTAAATCTACACTTTACATAAGACAAGCTGAATGTTAGAAGAAAAAGAAACCAGAGGACGTGGACATCACAGGGAGGGGTGATGATTAATCTCATCTTGTCTTTGTTCTGTACCTGGAAAGATAAGCTGGTAGTGGACATTATCTGTGTGGAGGGTTCTGAAAGGGCTGGTTTCTGTGTAGCCCTTAGGGAAGAAAGCCTAATGGTGGTTAGGGTGGGAGAAGGTATAATGGGGCCAACCTCCTCATCCTGTCATTGCTGGGAACTCAGCTTCCAAGGTTTCTCTGCGATCCCCTTTTCCAATAGGGGGTCCATTTAGACAGTTGGGACTTAGAATTGTATTTTTATTTCTCATGTAGAAAGAAACTTAGGGATGACAGAAAAGTTTTATATTTTGATTATGATTGTATGTGTTTGTCAAAATGCAAAGCTTACATGATTGTATGCGTTTGTCAAAATGCAAAGAAGCAAACATCTTAAAAGAATTTTAATGTATTTATATTATACCTTTATAAATCTGAATTACCAAAACAAAAAAATGGAAAAAGTACAATTAAAGGTGAAATAATAAAACTCCAAAACTGAGCATGTAAGACTATTTCATGACTTTCTAGCTAGAACAATAGTTGGACATGATGAAATCACCCATTTTTTTTATGGTATAAGTGTCCCTAAGATTAATAAGCAAGATATCTTGCATGATATTCCCTTGCCAGGGCAGTGTCTAGGAATGGGTGGAAACTGGGAATGAGGAACATGTCCCCAGGCCAAGTCAAAGGCCACGCCACTTTGTATCAGGCCAAATGCACAGGGCGCAAAGGTGGAGTTAAATTCTGAGCTGGAGAGTGGGAAGGAAAGCAATGGGCCAGGAGACTGGACAGAAGCACAGAAATGTGGATGCTAAGATGGAAATGGGCAGAAGCCAGGAGAACTAGCAGAGCACGCTGAGAGGCCACACGTGGACCTGTGCTCTAAAGGTGTGGAAACCAAGGAACCCCGTCCCTCAAAACAAATCCCTGCACCATTAAGCAGATGTTTTTTAAAGGTGGGGACAAAACTGGACATGTGTCCCCCAAATAAGGAAGGGCAGCCAAAAATGACTAATTTCTAACAATTCAGCTTTTGGGTATTTGTTTCTTATTGCCTAAAAGGTTACACATTTTTCCTTCTGCAATTTTTTTTCAGATATTTCAGCACTTATCTGCAATCTTACAGCACCTTTAGAGGCTTCGTAAGATGCAAATTTTTAAGCATACCATCATTACATCTAGTGATGATTTAATTTAGAAAAGCACTTTAAATACAGTGCATGACATAATGTAAAATGTAAGCCTATTATGAATCCTCATTCTTTGCCAACTTCCTTTATCAATATGCCTTTTTATTGGTATTTAAAATACTCTGATATATACTGGAATGCATCCTCTTATTACTATATATAAATATATGCCTGTACACACACACATCTATATAAAGTATATGTATGCACAAACATATGTATACTATATATATAGTATGTATAGAGAGAATTTATTCTCATATATATGCTTTCCAATGTCTTTGATTTTCCTGTCATCTCACTGAGTCAGACTGCCTTTGCCACCAGCATTTTGAGTTATAGCAGTGAGATTCTAGTATATGCAAAATAAACAGGTCATCATGAGTCAAGAAAAATATGGAAATCTCTGAGCTGTGGCCATAATGTAGAGAGGCAGATATTTGGGCAAAACATACTAGAAGTTATACATCAAAATAGAACAGCTCTCTTCAGAACCATCACATTGGGAGGTGGACTCATCAGGGGTCAGGTTTGGGTGCAAACAACAGAATCCACCTCTGACTGGATAGTTAGGATTGGGACATGGGCAGGGTCAGGGGAGTCTGGGCAGCTGGAATCACAGTCAAAAGGCCAAAATCATGTCACCAAAAGAGTAGGTCAGGATACTGCTGCTCATCTGGCCACTACTGCCACCCAGGAATGAGTCCTCAGCTCTTTCCTGTTTCTTTGTGCCGCTCACTTCATATTCAGAGACTGGAGGTCTGCTGGGGCCTAATCCAAACCAAAGGCCTCCTTCCTGTAAGTTCTGTCCAACACATGTGAGCAAGTGGCTCACATGCACAACCTAAATCCAGCTCACAGAAATGTGAATGGTGGCTGGGCACAGTGGCTCACACCTGTAATCCCAGCACTTTGGGAGGCTGAGGTGGGCGGATCACGAGGTCAGGAGTTTGAGACCAGCCTGACCAACATGGTGAAACCCCATCTTTACTAAAAATACAAAAATTACCCAGGCGTGGTGGCATGTGCCTATAATCCTCGCTACTCAGAAGGCTGAGGCAGAAGAATCACCTGAACACGGGAGGCAGAGGTTGCAGCGAGCCAAGATCACGCCACTGCAACTCCAACCTGGGAGATAGAGTGGAAAAAAAAAAAGAAATATGAATGGTACACCCAGAGACTGAGAATAGGAATTAGTTGATTTCCTACACTTAAACATTGGGCACTTTTACATAAATAGCTGGATCTGGGGCTTCTCTTTAGCAACTACCTACCTTCTTCAGGGCAGCCATAAGCTGGATCTCAGTAAAGTTTCCCTCTTTGGAGAGGGAAGTGTTGGACCATTTCCATGTTGTCCCAGCCCACTTCCCTGCTACATCACCTACCCAGTTGCTGTCAGCATGCCTGTTTGCACCCCAGCAATAAATGGAGGTAGTGAGGTTGATGTTTTTATGGTTGGCACTTGAACAGCTGCTATTCTTTTAGGGTTATCCCTTTTAAATTTTCATGGCCACTAGAGGGCAATACACATCTATTTTTTTTTAATACAGCAAAGTTATTTTTTTAAATGTTACACACTTTCTTAAATATGTAAGTACTTTGTATAAATACATATTGTATATTTTATGTACACATATATACAGGGAAGCCTTTTTCTTTTTGATGAGGAGAAGGACGAACAATGCTATGTCCCAGGCCATACTGATTGTTAACATCGTCAGACGTAAACAGGAGACACCATCAGTCCTCGGCAGAGACCTGAGATCTGATGTGGGAAATAGAAAAGTTCCTCTTCAAAGTTTCCCTTCTTGTTAAAGAAGAATAATAATAAATGTTAGAAATACGAATCTCTTTTAAAGACTAATTTTCTTCAAAGCCGTCTTGCTAGTAGCTCTTTGTTAAGCCCCATCCTGTGTAGCTATTAGACACGTAGTACATTCTATGTCCTTGTACTTTAAACAAGCTACCCATGCTAGACGTGCTCACAGGCATGTCCCAGCTCACAGCCTATGCCCTTTCCTTATTTAGACTTCCTTTTTGTTCTCCATTGCTTTTACCTGTTTAGCAAAGTTTTAAGTTGTTAGCCAATCAAGTTTTAGTTTAGATTGTAAGATCTGGCTCCAACCAGCAGAGATCAGACACAGCACAAAGCACAACTCCAAATGCGTAAAAGATAAATAGGTCTGCTTTTACTTTGTTCATTGTACTCTTGTGCCAAGAGAGCTAATGAGAGCACCTTTTCTGCAGAAAGTAAAGATTGCCTTGCTGAGAGATCCTTTGTCTCAGTGCTGAGTTTTGTTTGCAGCACCCAGCATCTGTTTCCAACATCTGAGTAACTTAGACTCCACCTAGGTAGTTACACATGGAGGAGAAGCACAAAGAGATAGTTTTCTTCCCTACACTTCCAGCTTCCTAAAGCTGTAAATTCTAGCATTCACTTGCATAGCACAGGAGGAATGAACTAGCAGAAAGTTTAAGAGCAGAGACCATAGGGGTGTACTACTACCCAAGTTCAAATCCTGGCTATGCCACTTAGAAGTCATGGGATTGTAAAAGAAAATAAAACCTTGGGACCCCTAAACTTGTTATCCCCAAGGGAAAATTAAGCATGGGAACTGAGTCAGACAACATGGCCATTCTTTTTCCCCAAACATATAGCTGTAATTTCATAACCCTGTGTCATAGCATTATACATAACCTAGGTTCTCACAATGACAAAAGGCCATACAACTCTCCAGATGGCCTCCCTCACAAATTACAAGGAAATTCCTTACTAGCCCCTAAATATTTAGGGTGACATATCCCACCTATAAAACAAGCACGTAGTCTGGGCGTGGTGGCTCACACCTGTAATCCCAGCACTTTGGGAGGCCGAGGCGGGTGGATCACGAGGTCAAGAGATTGAGACCATCCTGGCCAACATGGTGAAACCCTGTCTCTACTAAAAGTACAAAAAATTATCCAGGCGTGGTGGTGCCTGCCTGTTGTCCCAGCTACTCGGGAGGCTGAGGCAAGAGAATTGCTTGAAACCAGAAAACAGAAGTTGCAGTGAGCTGGGATCATGCCACTGCACTCCAGCCTGGCGATAGAGCAAGACTCTGTCTCAAAAATAAATAAATAAATAAAAAAAACAAGCACGTGCCAATGGTAACCTTGGGCCTGCAATCTAAGTTTAACTCCTAAAACCAAGTTCTGTTACATCTCACACTGACAATGTTGATTACAAACTTATCTTCCCAGGTACAGAACAAGGACAAGCTGAGATCAGTCACTCCTCTGCCTCCCCTGAGATGCATGTATAATTGACTTTTGCCTCTTACTCCCTCTTTTCAGATGTTCAGCTTATCTTACATAAAATGTAGACTTACTGAGCACGAAGGAGAGCCTTACCAGAATATAATTATTTGCCTTACTGCCTACCCCTCGTTCCCTTTTCCCCTCCTGCTTGCTCTGTTCCCTTAAATACTCAGTTCCCAAAACTCTCTTTGGAAACAGCACAGGTTACAGATGCTTCTGTTGCTTCTGTTTTTCCTGGGCATGTCCTCAAACTTCAGCTCAATAAACCTCTACTGATTGAGACATTTGCCTCAGTCACTCATTTTTTGGTTAACTGGATGTTTGACTGGTTACTTTCAGTGTGACATTTTCCACAACTGTATGAAAGGGTTGCTGGGAGGATGAAATGAATTAATGTGTACGGGGCCAGCTTCCTGGAAGAGTGGGCAGTACAATGTCTCAGCCCCCTGGCTCCTCCTCAGAGGGCTTCTTTCTTGGGCCTTTGGTTGCTCTCTTAAAATTTTTTCTAATTTTCTCTTTGAATTTGTGTTTTGTAAGTGAGGTCTGATGAAATAATGAGGCACATGCCAGGAACTTGAAGCCTCAACTCAGAGGTGTTCCTGCCTCCACTGCATTCCCAGGATGAATACTCTGCCACCTGCTCCCTGGTCCCCTGAAGCAATAGCCACAGTGAGCTAAGCACCAGGAAGGCGTCCTTTGGGAACACAGGTCACTGACAATCTGTCCAGCTTTCAGGGAGTCAGAAGCAGCCTTCAAGCCGAATTCTGAGGCTCAATCTTACTGCAGGGGGAGAGAGTGAGGAGTCCTTGGAAATGAGGCCTGACAGGTAAGCAGGGGACCAATTTGCTCTAAGCCAATGACAGCTGCCCAGACAGTACTATCAACTACAGCAAGAATGGACCCAGATGGAATGAAGAAAGGTTCAGCACTTCCCTCAAGATTAAGTATGTCTCTAGAACATCCTTCTTAAACGATGCTTCCAGATGATCAAGAATCTCTAGTGCAAGAAATCATCTTTGAGCTAACTACTAACGATCCCAAAGTATCATTAGTAGAGATGGGATTTCATTAGTTCTTGGAGCACTAGAGATTAATAAATTCTAAACCAGATAGACATCAACAAGACAATATTATTTTGGGATTTTTCACTAAAATTTTAAACGATTCATAAACATATGAAGTCAACAGAGAATTCCCCAACACCCTTAAATAAATTCATCTTATCAGTTATAATACAATAAGGACAGTAGTAATCAGTTTATTACTGAATAAGATAATGGAAACACACACTGAGGAGAAAAACTAAATGACAGCTGATTTCAGTTTGGAAGATAATAGAAAAAGATTAAAATACTCTTCAATAACAAATAGAAGACTGACAAGTTATTTGAATTTTAAAATATGTATCAAAAATATTGAAATCCCTGAGGGCAATATATTATGTTTTTAAGCAGTCCACGCATTCAAATCCAATAAGGCAAGTCTATTTGGACACAGTAAATTTAGACTAATTTTTAATGATGCTCCAAACTAAAATGGGTATCATAAGTCCATAAACAATCCCATTTATGTTGATTTTAATTATGATTAATGGTTTGCCATTTGTGTAGTTTTAAATGTTTGAAACGATCTGAACCTGGAATGAATCAACCTCCCTGTGAATTTACATGTAGTGTTAGTTTCCCACCAAATTTGATTACAAATTATGAAAGCAAGTTTTAAAATTATCCTCCTATGTTTTGTAATGGTAAATATTTTTTTCAGACCTAAAACCATTCCATTCTGATGTAATGGTAAACATCATTTTAAAATATTATGATTTTCACTGTATGGTTAAATCCCATGGCTTTTCATATTTTTCAATGTTCTGTAGAACTTTGGTAAATAAATATCAACAAATCATAAAGTTATCATGGAAATACAAATTGAAAGCCTTATTTATAAAAATAAATTCATAATGTCTTTTCTACTCTTGATGCGTTCACAACCAAATTTTTCTTTTGTTGTATCACCTAATCAAGGTATGATGAGTGGGTCTCAAATTCAACTTAAGAAAAAGAAAGAAATGCTTATAAAATTTCTAAAGCTAGAAAGATGTATCTGCACAACTAAGACTTTTTTGGGATATAATGTTTATAAAAATTTGGAAGCACCAAAAATGCCTAACAATATGGAACTAATTAAATATATCATATGAGAAAGTATATATTTTTTATTTACTTATTTATTTTTATTTATGTTTTTAAGCAGTCCACGCATTCAAATCCAACAAGTCAAGTCTATTTGGACACAGTAAATTTAGACTAATTTTTAACGATGCTCCAAACTAAAATGGGTATCATAAGTCCATAAACAATCCTATTTGTCTATTTTAATTATGATTAATGGTTTATCACTCAGGCTTTAATCCCTGGGATTAAACCAGGAGGCTGGAGTGCAGTAGTATGACCTCAGCTCACTGCAAACTCTGCATCCTGTGTTCAAGTAATTCTCCTGCCTCAGCCTCCAGAGTAGCTGGGACTACAGGAGTGTGCCACTGTGGGGATCGCTCCCGTTCACGGTGCTTAACTGTACCATGGCCATTTTGAGCTTGAGCCCATACACGTTTCACCTCTCACCTGGAGGCTGTTGAGCTGAGGGAAGGGATGAAGTGTTGATGCATAACTTCTGCAAAA
>CAUYLG010006795.1:25000-99711 GCA_963573385.1 Cacajao melanocephalus | reverse complement strand
CCCTCTAATGGCTTAGTATTTCTTCAAGTGGATGAGGTCTGATATATTTGTTGGACATTTACATTGCTTCCAATTTTTAAAATATTATAATGTAATGATGAATATCTTCACGAAGCAAGCATTTTCCATGGAGTACAATTACTCGGGTTGAGGATGTTAACGTCTGTTGGTGCTTTTTTTTTTTTTTTTTTTTTTTTTGATAAGGAGTCTAATTCTGTTGCCAGGCTGGAGTGCGGTGGTGCGATCTCGGTTCACCACAACCTCCACTTCCTGGGTTCAAGCAATTCTCGTGCCTCAGCCTCCCGAGTAGCTGGGACTACAGGCGTGCACCACCACACCCAACTAATTTTTGTATTTTTAGTAGAGACAGGGTTTCACCATGTTGGCCAGAATGGTCTCAACCTCTTGACCTCATGATCTGCCCGCCTTGGCCTCCCAAAGTGCTGGGATTACAGGTAAGAGCCACCGCGCCCAGCCTGTTGGCACTCTTAATACAGTACTCTCTTGATTCCTAAGAGGGTTGTGCTATTTCCCACCTAACTGTACTTCAGTGCATTGAGTTCACCACAACTGTGCCAGCACAGAGTTTTATGATTTTAAAAAGGTTTTCACCAAATTTGTATTGTAAAATGTTACCATCTTATGACAATTTATTTTAGGAAGAAGGAGGGGAATCAGTGGAAGATATATTGGTGTTCCATGTGCTATTATTTCAGCTTTTCTCTGGGTTTGATCATTTTCAAATTAAAAATTGGGAGAAGAGCTTGGAGCATATCCCAGTTTCCTGGGCCAGCAAAATGTGGGCAGGACGTGGTTCAATAAAATGCTATTTTTTTATTCCTGTGATGAAAACGAAGGAAGAACGTTTTTCCCCATGTATTTTTCACTTCGTATTTGTGTTTCACATGGTACTTTTTTATTTTATTTTTGTATTGGTGAAGTATTTGTTCACGTCTTTATTTGGTGAAATATTTGTTATCTGGAGTAAGAGACTCATTTTACAGGCATGGCCATGCTGAGAGTAGTATAAACTCTGGGCATTTTACAACCCAACTCCTTCATTTGATTGCTTCCTGGTAGAAAGGTGGGGTAGGTAGCCAGGCGTGGTGGTGGCACCTATAGTCCCAGCTACTCAGAGGCTGAGGCAGGAGAATTGCTTGAACCAGGGAGATGGAGGTTGCAGTGATCCGAGAGGGCGCCACTGCACTTCAGCCTGGGTGACAGAGGGAGACTCCATCTCAAAAAAAAAAAAAAAAAAAAGAAAGGTGGAGTAGGGAACAGGATCCCAAGTCACGGATGACAGATGAAAGAACTGGAGCTTAGCCGGGCGCGGTGGCTCAAGCCCAGCACTTTGGGAGGCTGAGGAGGGCGGATCACGAGGTCAAGAGATCGAGATCATCCTGGCCAACATGGTGGAACCCCGTCTCTACTAAAAAAATACAAAAATTAGCTGGGCGTGGTGGCACACGCCTGTAGTCCCAGCTATGGCTGAGGCAGGAGAACTGCTTGAACCCAGGAGGCAGAGGTTGCAGTGAGCCAAGATCGCGCCACTGCACTCCAGCCTGGTGCCTGGCGACAGAACGAGGCTCTGTCTCAAAAAAAAAAAAAAAAAGAACTAGCGCTCAAGAAGTTCATGTAGCTACTAACAGGCATGGCCTCCAACTCCAAGTTCAGTGGTGTTTGGTGGTGTTTTTTTTTTTGTTTTTTTTTTGAGACGGAGTCTTGCTCTGTCGCCCAGGCTGGAGTACGGTGGCACAATCTTGGCTCACCGAAATCTCCGCCTCCCAAGTTCAAGCAATTCTCCTGCCTCAGTCTCCCGAGTAGCTGAGATTACAGGCACCCATCACCACACTGACTAATTTTTATATTTTTAGTTTCGCTATGTTGGCCAGACTGGTTTCAAACTCTGATCTCAGGTGATCCGCCTACCTCGGCCTTCCAAACAAGTTCAGTGTTTTTCTTCCACAGTATTACTTGCGTTAGTTCGTTCTCACATCACTATAAATAAATACCCGAGACTGGGTGAGTATAAAGAAAAGAGTTTAAACCAGGTGTGTTGGTTCATATCTGTAATCCTAGCACTTTGGGAGGCCAAGGCGGGAGGATTGTTTGAGCTCAGGAGTTTAAGAGCAGTCTGGGCAACATGGCAAAACCCCATCTACAAAAAAAAAAAAAAATTAGACAGGTGTGGCGGCATGCCCCTGTAGTCCCACTTACTTGGGAGGCCGAGGTGGGAGGATCGCTTGAGCCTGGGAGGTCGAGACTGCAGTGAGTCATGTTTGTACCACTGCGCTCCAGCTTGGGTGACAGAGCAGGGGGAAAATAAAAAAGAAAAAGAAATAAAGGAAAGAAGTTTAATTGGCTCATAGTTCTGCAGGAAAGCATGGCAGCTTCTGCTTCTGGGGAGGCTTCAGGGAGCTTTCCTCGTGGCGGAGGGCAAATCAGAAGCAAGTGCCTTACATGGCAGGGGCAGGACCAAGAAAGAGAGAGGGAGGAAATGCTAGATACCTTTTTTTTTTTGAGACGAAGTTTTCTTCTTGTTGCCCAGGCTGGAGTGCAGTGGTGTGATCTTGGATCACTGCAACCTCTGCCTCCCTGGTTCAAGTAATTCTCCTGCCTCAGCCTCCCAAGTAGCTGGCATTACAAGCGCCCACCACCACATCCGGCTAATTTTTTGTATTTTTAGTAGAGACAGGGTTTCACCGTGTTGGCCAGACTGATCGTGAACTCCTGACCTCAGGTGATCCATCTGCCTCAGCCTCCCAAAGTGCTGGGATTACAGGCATGAGCCACCGTGCCCGGCCAGTGCTAGATACTTTTAAACAACCAGGTCTCATGAGAACTCTTTCACAAGAACAGCACCAGAAGGACGGTGTCAAACCATTTATGAAGGATCCACCCCCAAGATCTAGTCTCCTCCCACCAGGCCCCGCCTCCAACACGACGAATTACAATTTGACAGGAAATTTGGGAGGGGTACAGAGCTTTATTGAGATATAATTCACATATCACTTGCCCATTTAAAGTGTACAGCTCAATGGTTTTTACTGCATTCACAGCTGGGCAACCAACTATCAGCATAAACAATTTTTAGAACATTTCCATCATCTCAAAAAAGTGATGTACCCTAGCAATTACTCAGTCACATCAGGTAGAGATGAAAAAATGCAGAGAGAAAGAGATGGGGTCTTGCTCTGTCACCCAGGCTGGAGTGCAGTGGCGCAATCTCGACTCACTGTAACCTCTGCCTCCCAGGTTCAAGTGATTCTCCTGCCTCAGCCTCCCCAGTAGCTGGGATTATAGGCACATGCCACCACAGCCAGCTAATTTTCGTATTTTTAGTAGAGACGGGGTTTCGACATGTTGGCCAGGATGGCCTTGAACGCCTGACCTCAGGTGATCTGTCCACCTTAGCCTCCCAAAGTGCTGGGGTTACAGGTGTGAGCCACCGCGCCCAGCCAAATAGGTATTTATTGAGCACCTGCTGTGTGCCAGGCTCCAGGCCGGGCGTGTCACAGATCATCTGAAACCAAAAGCAGACATGTGACTTATTCAGGTCCCTACGCTAGCTGGTGGCAGAAAGGGGCCTGGAATAGGGGATGGGGGGTAGGCAGAGGTTCTGACTCCCAGCTCAAGGCCACTGCACCAGCTGCTTCCACGTTTTACTTCCTGAGCTGCCCCAGTGACAGGTGGGGAAATTGGGGGTGGATGGGAGGGGCTTCTTTTTTCTCCCAGGCTGAGGAGGGCCCTGCCACAGGTTGACACTAAATAGTTGTTTCACCCTTCGGTGGCCACAAGCAGCAGTGCAGGTGTCAGGCCTTGGGGGCCCAGGAAGCAGAGTCCCTTCCCACTGTCCCCAGCACCACCACCCTCACACACAGGCAAGGCGTCTGTCTGGGTGTGACTAGGTCTGTTGGACCATTCCAAAGTGCTCACTTTGTCAAGCGTAACCTGGATGCTGGAGGCAGGCGGGCGGACAAGTTGCTGACATTTGCAGAGATCAGGGGATGGGATTCCTGAGGCAGTTTAAGAGGAGGTCAGGGAAAGTATCCCAGAGACCTGAAGGATAAGTAGAAGTGAACCAGAAAAGACCAGGGGGTGGGTCTGCCTATTTCTAAGCAGAGGGAGTGGCTCACGCAGAAGTCTGGGGATTTCGCTCTGGCTAGAAAGTAAGGGGAAGAGGCATGGTGAAGGAGGAGCCATGGCTGGGGTAGATGGGCTGAGCCATAGGAGGAAGAGTGAACTTTCTCCTGGAGGCACTAGGGAGCCACAGAAGGATTTTGAGCAGGGGAGAGACAGAATCAGATAGAAATGTTATGGGGGTTTTTTCTTTCTTTTTTTTTTTTAACATAAGCTGAATAGACGGGACATTTTAGGAAGATCAGCCTGACTGCTGACTGCGGTGGGAGGGTTGGAGCAGGCCAAAAAGGAGGCTGTGCCAGTGCCGGTTCTGGGCCCATCCTGGATACTCGAGGCCCAGGGTTTGTAGGGCCATGAGGGAGGGGAAGGGATCCTACTTTGTCTACAAAGCAGGAGCAGGCCCCTTTGGAGAAAAATGACAGTGACCCCAATACTCCAAATCTCTTCTCACAGCCGTGCTTGATGTCCCCGAGAGAAAGAGGCAATTCTCAACATTTTGTGGAAGAAGAAACAGAATGAAGAAACCTGCCTGGGTCACATAAAAGCTGGTCGATGGCCAAGCCTCAATTCTGGGGGGATTAGGGTGACCCCAAAGTGAAAACATCCCAGCAGCTGGCTCTTCCTTCCAAAATACCTGGCCCTGGGCTATGGGGGGTTTGGCTGAGGGGCCCGGGTGAGGATCCAATGTCCTCAGGCCACCTTCCAGGCTCCCTTGGGTCCTGGCAGACCTCAGGCTCCCCCCTGCCAGGTACCCAGACAATGAGCCCAAGATCTGCAATGGGTATCACCCGACCACAGCCTGCAGGCTTTGTCCTTGGTGACAAGTAGCCTGTCACAGCTGCCCGCTGTAAAGCGGATGGATGGCCCTTGGCTACCGGCCAGACAATGCCCACGCTCTGTACAGGGGAGATTAGGCCAGCCATGGCCCAAACCAGTCCCAACCGCTCAGGCCTCAAATCGGGGTCCATGGATGCCCTGCCCCTCCATGGTACCTGGCCATCCTCAGGAGTGATTCTTAAAAATGTGATCCCCTAGAGGAGAGGGAGTTGGGCTGGGGAAGCCAGGGCAGGGACATCGCCAAAGATGGAAAGGTCGTTCGTTGCTTAAGATAGAGAGATTTGGGGTGGGACAGGAAGGGCACGGTGAGGAGGGCCAGAAGGCACACAAAGGAGACTGGCAGCATTGGGGTTCGGAGGCTGCCCTGTCGCCCACCCCTTCCTCGCTTTGGCACTTTGGGCCAGTCCCTTGGTGACCTTGGACTCAGTTTGCACATGTGTAAAATGGGCTCCCAAGAATCCCTGCCTTGAGTGAGATGGTGCAAGCGTCGGAAGGCCCAGCCAGGGCCAAGCGGAGCGAGGCTTCATCTTCAGCCTCTCCTTCCATCCTTCTCACTGGCTCTGGAAACTGGGACTGGGTGGGAAGTGGGTGGGTGGCAAACAGGAGAGAACCAAGTCCTACCCAAGTTTTCCTGGCCTAGGAGCCTGGGAAATGTTCCGAGCTCTGCCTCAGGCAGAGGCCTCTTGTCTCCCAATTTTTACCTTGAAAATTATCAAACCCAGAGAAAAGCTGAAAGAATAGCACACGGAACGCCGATATATCTTCCACTTTGATTCCCCTCTGTGGGAAGTAAAAAGTTCCTCTTCAAAGTTTCCTTTCTTGTTAAAGAATAAATCATAAGTGTGCTAATAACTCTTTGTTAAGCCCCATCCAATGTGGCTGTTAGACATGCTTATAGGCACGTAGTATATTCCATGTCCTTGTACTTTAACCAAGATATCTGTCTGTGCTGGGTGTGCTCACAGGCATGTCCTAGCTTGCAGCCTATCCCCTTTACCTGTTCAGAAAAGTTTTAAGTTATTAGCCAATCAGGTTTTAGTTTAGATTATGAGGTCTGGCTCCAACCAACCGAGATCAGACACAGCAGTAAGGATAACCCCAAATGCGTCAGGGATAAATACATCTGCTTTTCCTTTGTTCATTGTACTCTCATGGCAAGATGGCTAGCGAGGGTACCCTTCCTGCAGTGCAGGAAGTGAAAAAGTAAAAATTCCTTTGCTGAGAGATCCTTTGTCTCAGTGCTGATTTTTCTTTGTGGCACCAAGCATCTGTTTCCAACACCCTCCTTCTTAAAATAAGCCATCATAAGAGCACGAACCTGTCTCAATATATATATTAGATATATATTAAATATTATATATATTATATATATAAAATAAAATAAAAATTGTTGCCAGTAGGCTTTTTTTGGAGGGAGGACAGAGTCTCACTCTGTCACCCAGGCTGAAATGCAGTGGCATGATCAACACTCACTGCATCCTCAACCTTCCAAGTTCAAGTGACCCTCACACTACAGCCTCCCAAGTAGCTGGGACTCCAGGTGTGTACCATCACACCCAGCTAATTTTTAAATTTCTGTAGAGACAGGGTCTCCCTGTGTTGACCGGGTTGGTCTCAAACTCCTGGCCTTAAATTATCCTCCCGTCTGAGCCTCCCAAAGTGCTATGACTACAGGCACGAGCCATTGCACCCAGCCTGACAGGCTACCTTTTGAATACGTTTTGACAAGAATGCTAAATGGACTGTGTGCCAGGCACCATGTACGAGCTACGGGCTTGGTACATGTTAAGTCAGTCACTTAAATCTCACAGCATCTCCATGAGTTATACACTATTTATCATCCACACATTACAGATGGGGAAACTGTGGCTTGGAGAAGAAATGAGGTGCCATGCTTTAAGTCAAAGTCAACATGAACTTGGATGAACTTGGATGGATCTATCTGCCTGCAAAGTCTGGCCCTGAGGTCATTCAGTCTAACCTCCCTCCTAACCAGGAATCCCTGCTACTGAGGCCGCGGAGGTATGCCCCCCAGTCCCTACTCCATACTTCCATGGGGCATCTTTGCCTCAGCATCCCCCCAACCCCTCAGCCTCCCTCTGCAGCCCTTGCCCTGGCTCTGCCCCTAGTCCCTTCCCCAGACAGGCTTCTCTCTGCCTTCCCTGCATGGATGAAGATCCAGAGAGCCAGGTTAAAGGCCCGGCTCAGCCACTGGCCTAACCCGGGGCGAGAGCCCTCAGTTCTCCTCTGGAAAATGGGTACACCCTTCCCCAGCCCTTTCTCGCAGAAGGTGGAAGGTACAGAAGTGTCCTGTAGGGAGCCGGCTCAGGGCAGGTAGTAGGCCAGGCACTGAGCGCTCCCTCCTCCCCCACCATCCCAGCCTCCGAGGGGCCTGGGAAGCCCAAAGACCCCTCAGCTTCCACTAGTTTGCTTTGGATCCAAGTCTCACAGGCGGCGCCTTCTAATCGGGTGACTTGAACCCGTGTTTGGGGGAGAAGTGACAACAGGCCCGGGGCTAGTGCCTGAAGCTCTCCTCCCACCCACCTGGAGGCAGATCTCTGTCCGGCTGAGCCGGGTCGGGGGCCCAAGAGAGCGGGGTGGGGACTTGAAAGGGGCGTGGCCAGGAGAGGGGTCACCTGGGGCCAAAGGGCGGGGTCTCCTAGCACCGCCCCGGGCACCACCCCTAGCCCGCCTCCGCCTCCCCGACTTCAGTCCCCGCAGACGCCTCGCAGACGGTGAACAGCCACAGGCGCCAGACCAGGAGAAGCGGCTGAGGAACTGGAGCTGGGAACAGGGGAGGGACCAGCGGATGAAGGGGCAGCCCCTGACTCAGGCCCTGGCGCCTCGCGGAAGAAGGACGCGCAGTGGTAGACAAACTTCGCGTCTTTCTCTCGGACCTCAAAGAGTTGGTGAGCAAGAAAAGTGGGTGCCAAGGGGCTTGAGGGCGCGAATGCAGGCAGAGGTGACCGAGGGAGTGCTTCTCAGAGGCCAAAACGTGGGAGCGTCCGCGTCCTCTGCTGAGGGGAGGACTTTCGTGTTGTCTGGAAGAGGGAAAAGGGGTCAATGATCACTAGTGATGGCTCAGGCGCCATCGCTAGGTGGCAGGAGGCTGGGTGGCAGGACACCGTTTCTGAGGCACATTTATGTAATGCCAGGGCTGGAGCAGAGACCCATGAGGCTCTTCCCTGCCTGCAGAGCCCCCCAGGTTGCCGGGAGTGACCCCAAATTACCCAGGGTTAGCGTATCCCCGCTGAGCACAGCGCCTGGCTGTGGCACACCCACCAGCAGTGCTGGGTGGCTGAAGGAACTGCAAGCTGAACCTGGAGGAGGTGCCACTGAGAGACGGGGAGGCCAGTCCAGGCAGGAGGGATGGCATGGTCACAGGTCTTGAGAAGGGAGACTCAGAAATGGACGCATCTTGGGGAGCAGGGGAAAGGTGGCTGGACCGAGGAGCAGTGGACAGCTGAGGCCAGGGAACTCAGCAGAGGCCTGACCAAGCAGAGCCTTGAATGCCGAGCAGAGAACCCCAAAGAACACAAAGAAGCCCACCTAGCCCTGAGCTTCCCCGACCCCCCGCAGGGACCCTGAGCTCTGTTTTGCCCCTCTCTGGCCAGCGCCTGCTGCTGCCTCCCCCTCTCCCAGCTCTCCAGGGAGACAGTGTTTCCCTGCTTCAGTCCTGAAGGGGCTCCTGGAGACCATGTTTTGTGCAAGTAAATGTCGTCCCCAGTGGGTGGGCCACCCCATCCTGGGCTCCAAGCCCACTGGTTGGCTCCCAGCTCAGTGGGGTCTGGGAGCCAAACAAAGAGCAAAGGGACCCTGCAGGAGTCCAAGGGGGAAGCGAGGCAGGACTTCGAGCTGCTTTCCTCTCGCTTTGTTTTTTTCCTTAGTCCACACTGGCCGCCTGTGACCCCTGCTGTCTGTCACCTGCTCTGCTGGATCCAGGATGGCCCCATGGTGCTACTGTCTCCTCTGCCTTCTGGTACCTTCACCTCCGGGAGGGCAGTGCCTTGGAAGGTTCTAAGTGGCCATCCCACCTCATGAGGTCACCGAAAAGGTCACACAAGATGAGCCCCAGCACAGATGGAATAAAAGCCCTCACTAAGGGCAACCGCGCTTACTCATCGGCCTGTTTACTCCTCACCCAGGGAAAAGGCTCAGGGCTGCGAAGGGACCTCCCAAGATCACACTCTGGGTGGTGGGATTTGAATCCAGGTCTGACCGCAGAACCTGCAGCTTCCACTGAATCCCCCCTCCCGGCCACCCCCAGAGTGGACATTCAATAACTGCAAGTGTGGGGGAGGGCAGCCTCAGCCTCCGCCTGTCTTCTTCTCTCCCAGATCAGGAGTCTCTCTGGGACCCCCTCCAATTCCCCAGGTGAATCAAGGAGCCCTTGGGCCCCAGGTTGGTATGAGGGATCCCCCCAGGGAGGGTTCCCATCCCCCAGCTAAGCAAGTCTGTGGTCCAAGGGGTGCACCAGCCTAGGATGCAAAGGAAGGGAAGAAAAACCTTTGGCTCCACACCCATCAGACCAGGCCCTGCAGGGAAAGCTTCACTGGTTTCCATCTCATTCCCGCCATTGTGCAGACGACGAAACAAGCTCTGCAAGAGGATAGGACTCAGCCGGCCACAGACATGGCCCGAGTTCAGCCTCATCCAGGCCTGACTGACTCCAAGCCCAGTGTCCTTAGCTCCGCCCAGCCCTGGAAGTGCGGGGTGCCCACAAAATGCACCCCACACTGTCTCTCCTATCATTTTCAGCCCCCGTGGCCCCCGGCGAGGTGGTGGAGACTGCAGGTGGGGTGTGCAAGTTCTCTGCACAGCGGCTGAGCTGGTGGCAGGCCCAAGAGTCCTGCGAGCAGCAGTTTGGCCACCTGGCACTGCAGGCCCCTGATGGGGTTCTTGCTTCACGGCTGCGGGACCCAGTCTGGATGGGCCAAAGAGAGGCCCCTCTGCGGAGATCCTCGCAGAGGCGTGAGTGTCAGCCCCTGGGAAATGGGAGCAAGGGGCAGAGGCTCCAGTGACCTTCAGAGATGGGAGCCCACAGTGACCACACTTGCAGAGTGAGCCGGGAGTAAGACCCCATTGCATCTCCAGCTTCCCTTGCCCTGGACTGGACATCCCAGCCTGACTCCTGGGCAGGGGAACGCTAGCCCCCATTTCCTCCTTCCTGAGGCTGGGAGGCACCCCAAAGCCTGGAAGGGCCTCGCCGCAAGGGCGGGACCAAAGGGCAGGAGCAGGACCATGTGCACAGGTGAGGAAACTGAGGTCGCGGCCCACGTGTCCCCGC
The DNA here is from genome assembly GCA_963573385.1 of Cacajao melanocephalus. NCBI lineage: Eukaryota > Metazoa > Chordata > Mammalia > Primates > Pitheciidae > Cacajao > Cacajao melanocephalus. Next base: position 89,447 of record CAUYLG010006795.1, on the reverse strand, counting down.
AGGTAGGCACATCACTGCCGCGCTGGTGTTCGGCGAGAGGACGGCTGACCGGGCGGCGCGGCTGCGGAGCCCCCTGCCCAAGTTGGCGGCGCTGACCGCGTGTGCTCACCTGCAGTGGGACTGTGCCTCACCTGACGCCGCCGCTCTCTTCTCCGTTGCCGCACCAGCGCTGCCCAACGCGCTGCAGCTGCGCGCCTTCGCCGAGCCAGGGGGCGTGGTGCGCGCTGCGCTGGTGGTGCGTGGGCACCACGGGCCCTTCCTCGCCGCCTTCCGCGCCGACGGCCGCTGGCACCATGTGTGCGCCACGTGGGAGCAGCGGGGCGGGCGCTGGGCGCTGTTCTCCGACGGGAGGCGGCGCGCTGGGGCGCGGGGGCTGGGCGCGGGCCACCCGGTGCCGTCTGGCGGCATCCTGGTGCTGGGCCAGGATCAGGATTCTCTGGGCGGCGGCTTCTCGGCGCGTGACGCCTTCAGCGGCAACCTCACCGACTTCCATTTGTGGGCGCGGGCGCTGAGCCCCGCGCAACTGCACCGGGCACGGGCCTGCGCGCCGCCCCACGAGGGCCTGCTCTTCCGCTGGGACCCGGGCGCCCTGGACGTCGCGCCCTCGCTGCTGCCCACGGTGTGGGTGCGCCTTCTCTGTCCCGGTACGGGCCGCCCCGCCTCGGCCCCACCCCATGGCCGTGAATCCTTCCCTTCAGTCTCTGGGACTCGACCCACCCCTTGCTAACCAAGCCACTCCCAGCTCTGGCCACGCCCTCTCCGGGCCGGCTGGTCTGCGAGTTCCAGCATCAGCTTGTTCCCAGCAGCCTGGGGCTCTACGCTCGTCCCCTGGCCGCCTTACCCCAACCCCGTGCCGGCCACAGTGTCCCTCTCTGAGGTCTCACATTGTCCCCTAACCCCGGGGCAGTACGTCCTGGCTCGCCAGGGTGCGCAGGACTCCTAGGGAACGCTGACACCTCCCCCCGACCTGCCAGTGCCCTCCGAGGAGTGCCCCACATGGAACCCGGGATCTCACACCGAGGGCTCGGAGCTCTGCTTGGAGCCGCAGCCCTTCCTCTGCTGCTACCGGACAGGTGCGCCCTGGCTGTGGTCCTGGGCTCTGCTGAAGGGGAAGCAGGTGTGGAACGGAGTAGATTGAGAAGGGGGTGAACTGTTGGCAAAGTCTGGGAATTCAGGGTCTTCTCAAAGCTTTCAAGGTCTCTATGGAGACCCACTACAGAGCAGTGGATCCAGACGGACCTGAGGGTGAATCCCAATTGTGTGACCTTGAGCAAGCTCTTTGGCCGTTCCGTGCCTCAGTTTCCCCATCTAGAACACTGTGTGTAAGGCTTTGGACACACAGCCATCAAGGTGCTCTTCTTCCCCTGGGCAGCACGTGGTGGGTGGAAGTCCCTGAGCAGGCTGGCACCTCTGGGCAGGGGCGTTGCCCGGGGTCCAGCCTGGCATCCCCTCCTCTGCAGAGACCTATCGGCAGCTGCAGGTTGCCCAATCGTGGCCTGGCCAGGATGTTATCAGCCGAGTCAATGCCTTGGCCAATGACGTTGTGGTGAGCTCCCTTACAGGGGCTGGAGAGCCTGGGGGCTCCGTGGGTCACCTTGCTGTACCTCAGTTTCCTCCCCTGTAAAGGGGACACACACCTGATGTGTCTGCAGGAATTGAGGCCGTTCAGGCTCCCTATTCTGTAGCCCCTGAGAGTTGTGGGCTCGTGACAAGTTTGATGGGTGCCCACCAACAAGACCCTGGCAGAGCCCAAATGTGGCCCCTGAGGGGATCCCCTCATGACAACCAGACCTGGAATCAGTGGCTCCTCTGCCCACAGCTCTTTCCAGACCCCCTCTCTGAAGCCCGTGGGGCCCTGTCCCCAGCAGAGGCCTCCAGCTTCCTGGGCCTTCTGGAGCATGTCCTGGCGGTGGAGGTGTCTTCTCCAGGGCCCGCCGCACTGCTGGCTGTTGTGTGCTTCCTGAAGAGGGTGGCGGCCATCGGGGCTGGGGAGCCGGAGCTGTTGCTGACAGGGCCATGGGAGCAGCTTGGCCAGGGCGTTGTATCCGTGGCCAGCCTGGTCCTAGAGGAACAGGTGGCTGATGCTTGGCTGTCCATCCGTGAGGTGAGGCTGGCAGGGCTGGATGGGGCCGGGGCCTGGGCTGTGGCTCCAGCCTAGCCACCAGCTGGTTGTGTAGCCGTAGGGGAGTCAGCACCTAGCTCCAGGCTCCATCTCTGCACCCATCGGGAGAAGCTTCTCTTTTGTCTATTTGATAAGTTGAATTTCCACAAACAATTGCACTTGAGGCCGGGCGCAGTGGCTCCCGCCTGTAATCCCAGCACTTTGGGAGGCCAAGGTGGGTGGATCACTTGAAGTCAGGAGTTCGAGACCAGCCTCGCCAACACGGTGAAACCCTGTCTCTACTAAAAATACAAAAATTAGCCAGGTGTGGTAGCAGGTGCCTGTAATCCCAGCTACTTGGGAGGCTAAGGCAGGAGAAGTGCTTGAACCCAGGAGGCGGAGGTTGCAGTGAGCCGAGATTGCACCACTGTGCTCCAGCCTGGGTGACAGAATGAGACTGCCTCAAAAAACAAAACAAAACAAAAACAAAAACAAAAAACAATTGCACTTGAACAAAAGCTTCTGCAGTTAAATGAAGTGGTGAAGAGCCACCAGTCAGTAAGAGCCTCCCTCATCTCCAAGAATCTGCTGACCACCTTAAGTGGGGGAGCTATGCCGAGTGGACGGTCCACCTTGTCTGCCTAAACAGCCCAGACACTCTGGTCAACATTATAGGTGCTATCCAGATGGAGAGGCTGTTGGAAACTTCGTTCTGGCAGAAGTGCTGTCGCCCTGGTAGTGATCAGCCCAGAGCAGGGAGGGAAAAAGAATCACGGACAGTGCCTGCAAATTCTCTGGGGCTGAAGGAGCATGGTCCCCCTGTGGGCCTCAGAGGACAGAACTGGGACTAAGACATGGGGGTAGGGGAAAGATGGCATAACACAGGAGGCTGGTTCTATGGAATGGTGCGCCATGGGTAATGAGCTCCCCATCCTGGGAAGTGTGCAAGCCCACAGTTGACTAGGGATCCGAGGCACTGCAGTAGACTGGGGAAAGCTAGACTGAAGTTCAGTTTTCTCCCCTGGAGAATGGGGATGATCACACTGCCCTTGCCAAGGCAATGGAGAGGCATTAAGGGATGAACAGTGTGACTTGCCCAGGACAGAGTAGGCACCCCATGAATGCATGTTCCTCTCCTCCCTCCCTGCTCTCACTACCGACCCCCCCATGGCGTTCCTTTTGGAATCTCAGCGTTGCGCACCCATTATAGGTCTAGCACTGAGCCACAGTGAAGGCGGAGGCATGGCCCAGCCTTCGGAGTGTGCCGTAGTTGGCAAACAGGCCAGCAGGCACAGAGCGCTCGAAGGTTTGACTGGAGGATGGGGTGGTTTGGAGACAGAATTGGACAGGCCGAAGGAGGCTGGGGCAGGCAGGCTTCAAATGTCAACCTGAGGACCCAGGACTTGATCCTGGAGGCCCTAAAGAGCCACGGAGGGCATGGAGAGGGCGGGACCACCTCCCAGATCATGGAGCATTTTCCCCAGTGCTCAGGGCAGGCGGCAGTGGGGTGCAGAGTGTGACAGGGAGCTGAGATGCAGCATCCTCCCAGGTGGTTGGCGGGCCTATGGCCCTGGTGGCGAGTGTGCAGCGGCTGGCACCCCTGCTGAGCACCATGATGACCTCAGAGCGGCCCCGAATGCGCATCCAGCACCGCCATGCTGGTGAGCCTGCACCCACCGGCCCACACGGCTGGACTCAGCCCTCTCTCCTCAGCCCTGGTGACTGGGAGCTGTCCGTGCTTCCACAGACACTGCATTTTGTTTGCTGCCTTTGCCCATGCTGTGCCCTGCATCCAGAATGTCCTCTCTCCCTTGATCTCCTAGCAAACGCCTGTACATCCTTCAGAACCCTGCGTGGGCATCACTCCCTCTAGGAAGCCTTCCTGTGTTAGCTCTCTCCTCCTCTGAGAGATAGTTCCTCCCGCCTCTGTTACCCCAGAACCTTGAACGTGTCTTTCGTTGCATTTCTGGTAATCACATAATGGGATTTTCTCCCTCCACGGGACACTCCCTGAGGGGTAGGGCTGTTTCTGAGCCGTCTCTGCATCTCAGGGCCAAGCCCAAGTGTACACTCCATGACTGTTTATAGCCTGAATTGGGGTGCACCTGTGGTGGAGCGTCAGGTACAAACCCATGTCCTTCAGGCATCCACCAGTTTCTATTGACTCATTGATATTCACGTCCTGCCTCTCGGTGACCCCCCTTTCTCAGTGGCCCCCTTCCCCTGGACTTGGAAAAGTTAGATTTGTTTTGGGCAAGTTACTGCACCTCTCTGAGCAGGAATGGTGGCCTCATAGGCCCGTGGCAGGAAGAGAGGGATGCAGACCCTGCCAGCTGGGCCTGCTCGGCAGAAAGACTTCCATCCGAGGTCCAGCCACCCAGCCTCATTTACCCGCAGGCCTGGAGGTGCGGAGCTTACGGTTGAGGGAGGCCAGCACGAGCGGCTGCTTGTTCACAATGCCCGGTGGGCGTCCTGAAGGCCCCGGTCACATCCACATTCCTGCGGGTGAAATGAGGCGACTCCTTGGGAAAGGTGGGTGAGGATGAGGGGGTGGCCAGAGCCCTGTTGGGTTCTGGGTCGAACCTCAGCTCTAACCATTGCCAGCTGTGCTGCTCACCTTTCAGAGCCTCAGTTTCCTTGTCTGTAAGATGGGCACATTACTATTTGCCTTGTGGCTTATGAGGTTAAAAGCACCCACCACAAAGTGGTGTTCACTTAGTCTCCCCCACTGAACCACACATGTCTTTCCTCAGGAGTGGGTGGTGGGGGGAGACCCCTACACGTGATGCCATGCGGGGGTGGGGGATTGGGCAAGGGGCAAAGGGACTTGGAGTTGTGAGGTTAAGCACATGGACTGTGGCTGGTTGGAATTTCGGCTCTGCCACGTCTTAGCTGTGTGATCTTAGGGAAGTCATTTAACCTCTCTGAGCCTCAGTCTCCCTATCTGTAGAGTGGGGAGAGCATCGTCCTCAGGGCCAACTGGTGGGGCTTGCCCAGCCACCGGGTGTTGCCTTGGTGCCCCTTCCACTCAGCCAGGCCTCTCTGGAGTCACCGTGATTCACAGCTGGTTTACCTCCAGAGTCTTCCAGCAGACCCTGTGGGGGCCGAGCCTAGTGCCCCAGGCCCCTGCCAGCTCAGAGGAGGCAAACAGGGTGCAGAGGTGAGTAGGTACCACCTGCAGGGCTGTGAGGGCCTGTGTCCCCTCCCCAGGGAGGGCCGGAGCCCCCATTCTGGTGGCCAAATATGTCCTTAGCAGCCCAGGGCCCACCCCTTCCCACCCCTGCCCGACATGCACACACTTCTGCACCTGCCGGAGGTGAACATAGCTCACCTCTTGCCTGGCGTTCTGGCTTCTGTGTTGGGACTTACCCAAGTTACCAGCAAGTCCCTAAGGCAAGACTGAACCAGGTGCCATAATTCCTGCTACCTCTTTGGACACAGAGGCTGCCTCCTCCACCATAGGGACCTGGGCGACATGCCCCAGCCAGGCACCATCCCTCCTCCACAGCCACCCTTGAAAGCTCCCATCCTTCCCACAGGTTCCTAAGCACCCAGGTGGGGTCAGCCATCATCTCCTCTGAAGTGTGGGACGAAACTGGAGAGGTCAGCATGGCCGTGAACTTTCATCTGCAACACCAGGCCCAGGTACTGGGTGGTGCTTCTGGGAAGCTGGCATCCTGGTGCACTTATCCTGGTTCAGTTCCCCCAACCCCCAATATTTATTCATTGGACAACCAAGGACTAATCATGCACACAGAATGTACCTGCGAGGCACCTCCATTGCCCTCAAGGGAATGGAGAGGGAAGCGACTGACTGCAGGGTCACCTTATGTCAGGGGCCACAGATACACAGCATTCATTTAATCCTCCAGCTGCAAAGAGATCGAGACCATCCTGGCCACCGTAGTGAAATCCCATCTCTATTAAAAATACAAAAATTAGCCAGGTGTGGTGGCACACGCCTGTGGTCCCAGCTACTCAGGAGGCTGAGGCAGGAGAATCGCTTGAACCCAGGAGGTGGAGGTTGCAGTGAGCCGAGATTGCGCCACTGCACTCCAGCCTGGCAACAGAGTGAGACTCAGTCTCAAAAAAAATAAATAAATAAAATAAAATAACACTATGTGCATCACTAGGCGACTACTTTAAGAGTTTTGTAGGTCTGGGCACATTGGCCTATGCCTGTAATCCCAGCACTTTGGGAGGCCGAGGCAGGTGGATCACTTGAGGTCAGGAGTTCAAAACCAGCCTGGCCGATATGGTGAAACCCCATGTCTACTGAAAATACAGAAAAGTTAGCCAGGTGTGATGGTGCGCGCCTGTAGTCCCAGCTACTCAGGAGGCTGAGGCAGGAGAATCGCTTGAACCCGGGAGGCGGAGGTTGCAGTGAGCCAAAATTGCATGACTGTACTCCAGCCTGGGCAACAGAACAAGATTCCGTCTCAAAAATCTCTGCATATCAGTAGCCAGCGGCCTGTGTGTTCATCTTACCAGATGCAGTGTCTCAAGGACGGGGGAGGAGCGATTGCTTAACCGCTCCTCGGTGATGTGATGGCTGCTCAGCTTGTTCCCAGTTTTTCCACCCTGCTAACCATGCTGCAATGAGAGTCTCCTCTCCTCCCTCTGCCCCCACTCTGCCCTTTCACCCACAATGCATGGTGGGCAATCCCCCGTTCCCTCAAACCCAGAGTCTCCGGTATCCCTCCCTCCTCCTGATCTCTCTCCTATCCACACTCACACCTGCCCCGTGCCCCCTAGTCTATGCTCATGTATCGGTCCTGTCCCTGTCTCCTGCCTGCCCCCAGGCCTTCCGTCAGAAGCTGGTGGAGCCTGTCTGTGCTTTCTGGAACTTCAGTATCAGGTGAGTTTCCATTTGCAGGTTCTTTAACCAGGTTGGAGTGCAGTAGCACAATATCGGCACACTACAACCTCCACCTCCTGGGTTCAAGTGATTCTCCAGCCTAAACCTTCTAAGTAGCTGGGATTACAGGCACGCACCACCACGCCCGACTATTTTTGTATTTTTAGTAGAGACTGGGTTTTGCCATGATGGCCAGGCTGGTCTCAAACTCCTGACCTCAGGCGATCCACCCGCCTCAGCCTCCCAAAGTGCTGGGATTACAGGTGTGAGCCACGGAGCCCGGCCTTTAAGACAATTTTTTAAAAAAGACATCCACTCTGCTTGGGGATGAGGCGGGACTTACTCATGGTTTTGGTTTTGGCCTTCATTCACCATCTGCCTTTCAGGGGTGACTCCAGGCTCCTCCCTGCCCCAGGACAAGCTGGGGCAGGAGGATGTATTACCCAGGGGGTAGTGAGCTCCCTGTCATAGGAGATATGGGAAGGAGGAGGCATCCTGTGAAGTGCCTAGGAAGAGATTCATCTTGTCAAATGGGTATTGAACTTGATCTATCTGAGGGCAGGGCCCCAGGGCTCTTGAAGGAGCAGAGCAGGCTCCAGGGATTAGCCTGGCTCCTGGCCTTGGATCTTTAGCTGAGATAGGGAACCTTGGTCCCGGGGGCTCAGTAATTAATGAAGTTGATAAATGGTGATCACCGGTATCAGCCCTGCCATCCTGCCATCCTAAGAATGTCAAGCACATTTTACAGGTGAAAAACTGAGGCCCAGGAAGGGGCGGTGACTCGCCAAGGTCACATAGCTGCTTAGAGGCAAGGCAGTGACTGACCCCTGCTTCCCCCTGGCCCCTCACCCCCTTGTCCACCTTATCTCAAGAGCCCTCTGTTCCCTCCCCATCCCCCAAGCCCATATACAGGGGGTGCCTGGGCCACCACGGGCTGCTCCGTGGCTGCCCTGTACCAGGACTCCACTGCCTGCTTCTGCAACCACAGCACCAGTTTTGCCGTCCTGCTGCAAGTTTATGATGTACAGGTGAGTGCGGGTGGGAGGGGGTGTCAGGAGGGGGGTTCTCAGCCAGCGGTGAAGAAAAAAGCCAATAGGTAGTAAGAAGAGGCCTTTAGCTGGATGCAGTGGTTCATGCCTATAATCCCAGCACTTTGGGAGGCTGAGGTGAGTGGATCATGAGGTCAGGAGCTCAAGACCAGCCTGGCCCAGATGATGAAACCCCGTCTCTACTAAAAATATAAAAATTAGCTGGGCATAGTGGTGAGTGCCTGTAATCCCAGCTACTCGGGAGACTGAGGCAGGGAATTGCTTGAACCTGGGAGGCGGAGGTTGCAGTGAGCCAAGATGGCGCCACTGCACTCCAGTCTGGGCAACACAGCGAGACTCCATCTGAAAAAAAAAAAAAAAGCCTCTGAGGGATGCCAGCTTTCATAGATCATGGGGGACAGGGCTGGGCGCAGTGGCCCATGCCTGTTGTTCCAGCACTTTGGGAGGCCTTGAGCCCAAGAGTTCAAAACCAGCCTGGGCAACGTGGAAACCCCGCCCCTCCCTGTGGCCATGTCTGTCAGTGCTCTTAGCAGCTGTCCAATCAGTGGAACACGAGTCAATTGGGGTCAGTCTAGGGAGAGCCAGCAGGAGACAAGGACGTGCTCACACCTGCTTATTAAACGCCTACTGTGTGCAGGCCCGGGCCCTGCTTCGAGGCAAATGAGGCGTTGGGGGCCTTAGAGTCACCAGGCAAGGCGAGGTCTGGCCTGGCTCGGGTCTGTGTGGTGCCAGGGGGGTTTATCTGTCCCTCCACACAGAGAGGCCCTGAGGAGGAGTCGCTGCTGGGGACCCTCTCGTTTGTGGGCTGTGGCGTGTCCTTCTGCGCTCTCACCACCACCTTCTTGCTCTTCCTGGCGGCCAGGTGAGGAGAACTCACCACTGTGACCTGGCGGCCCGGGCCCTCCCTGCCCCGCGCAGGCCTCCGTGTCCCCATCAGTCGGGTGTCCATCCTTGGCCCCAGAGAGCCTCGGTCTGAGCCTCTCCTTAGGATGTGCTGCGCCCCGCAGAGCTGCCCTCTTTCTCTCCATCTGCCCAGGCAGGGGACCAGGCAGGGCAGGGGCCCACAGGGTATGAGGACTGGCAGTGGTGTCCTTGTTAATTGACTCCTCTGCCCCTCCAGGGTCCCCAAGTCGGAGCGAACCACAGTGCACAAGAACCTCACCTTCTCCCTGGCCTCTGCCGAGGGCTTCCTCATGGCCAGCGAATGGGCCAGGGATAATGAGGTGGGCAGCCAGTGGGTGGGCTGAGAGCCGGGGAGGCCTGGGAAAGTGTCTGTGGGCTTTTCTAGGGTGACCCCCCTGCCCCCCAACATTTTCACATGGCTCCATTTCCCTGGGGAGGAGCAGGACTCAGGGAAGAAAGGCCCTGAATGGTGGGCAGGGTCCAGGCTGCTGCCAAGAGGCCTTACCTGCTGGCACCTCTTTGGGTTGGCAAGGCCAAGCTGGGCATGGGGCCCCAGGGCTGGCCTGCACCTGCAGCTGACCTCGGACCTCCGTGGGGACCCCCTGCCCTCCCACAGGTGGCATGTGTGGCTGTCACCATCGCGATGCACTTCCTCTTCCTGGTGGCGTTCTCCTGGATGCTGGTGGAGGGGCTGCTGCTATGGAGCAAGGTGGTGGCCGTGAGCATGCGCCCCGGCCCACGCATGTGGCTCTACCACGCCACCGGCTGGGGTGAGGCCTGCTCTGTGCCTGTGCTGTACCTTGAACCCCAGACCCTGCTGTCTAACATGGCCCTCGCCCAGCACTCAGCAACCAGCACTCGGCATCCAGCATTTAGCATCACCCAGCACCCAGCACCACCCAGCCCCATCTCTGACATGACCTCAATGCCTCAGTTCTATTAACTGTCAATTTACCCAACCCCATTCCTCATCTTCCTCCTCCACCTCACTGCCTTCCTCCCCATCCCCAGTGCTGTCTCCACGAATCTGTGGCCAGCCAGTTGCCCGGCCTCCACCTCCGGAGATGCCCGGCCATAGCCTCCAAGGCAGCCTCAGCTCTCCCGACTGCCAAACTACTGTGGCTCCAGTGCCACCCCAACAGTATCAGAGTCCCCAGCCCTGCTCCTTGGGCCTCCCCAGTGTCCCCAGCACAACCTCCAATACGGGACAGCTACAGCTTGCAGGGTGGGGCCTGGGGCCTGGAGAGGAAAGAGCAGGTGCCCCAGCCCTGAGGCCCCTTCTCCCACCCCCAGGCGTGCCTGCGGGCATTGTGGCAGCCACGCTGGCCACACGCCCCCATGACTATGTGGCCCCCGGACACTGCTGGCTCAGTGTGCACACAGACGCTATCTGGGCCTTCGTGGGACCTGTGCTCTTCGTGCTGACTGTGAGTGGGGACCTGCAGGGGAGGGACGTGTTGGGGACGGGGAAGTCCCCTCGCCCACTGACCCCAGGTCTCCAGGCCAACACCTGCATCCTGGCCCGTGTGGTGATGGTCACCGTGTCCAGCGCCCGCCGCCGTGCCCGCATGTTGAGCCCACGGCCCTGCCTGCAGCAGCAGATCTGGACCCAGATATGGTGAGGGCCTGGAATGGGGGGACGAGAGGAAGCGAGGAGTGCCGGCGCCAGGCATGAGGCTCACTGGGAAAGAGCGCGTGCGACTCTGTGTCCAGAGCGTGGCCACGTGGCCCTTCCCGAGTCTGGATTGAGTATGTGGGTGTACACAAGTCCCTGCATCTGTGTCGCACACACTCGGGCATGTCAACATGTGTCAACATGCACCCCTGCGTGTCACATGTGGGGATGGTCACTTGGTCACTGATCTGTGTGAGGGGTGTGGACACCAGCCACTGTTCGGGGGTGCACTCTCTGCAGAAGGTACTGATGGCCTGCAGGGGACAAAGTAGGAGAGATGCTCAAATCAGGTTAGCCCCAGAAGTTCAGGCTCAGGGTGAGAGGCTCTGGGTCCCTGTTCTTGCCAAAGACCTCCATTGCCCTCTGGGGTCACGCTCCGCAAGAGAGGGGAACCCCACTGGCCTTCTTCCCCAGCCCTGCCTCCTTGCTGGCCTTCCCTTTCCCCACCCATCTTCCACCAAGTACAGGGCAGCCCAAGCCGGGGGGTCCCCAAAAAGCCAGGGAACCTCAGGGCCCTTGGAGAGGAAGAAGGGAGTCTTTGACCCCATCCCTGCTGGTCCTACTGCTAAGGCCTCAGTCCCCACTCTGGACAGCTGCCACCCCATTCCTTCCAACCAAGTTGGGGGCTGGGACCCCATCTCCCAAGTGCCACTACCCTACTTCATGCCACCTCTGTTTTTGAGGAGGGGGCAACAGAGTCCAGTCAAAGGTCCTGGCTCTGCCTAGGTCCTGCTGAGCCATGGTCCCCCTAAATCCTGCTGAGCCATGGTCCCCCTAAATCCTGCTGAGCCGTGGTCCCCCTAAATCCTGCTGAGCCGTGGTCCCCCTCGGTCCTGCTGAGCCGTGGTCCCCCTCGGTCCTGCTGAGCCGTGGTCCCCCTCGGTCCTGCTGAGCCGTGGTCTCCCTCGGTCCTGCTCAGCCGTGGTCCCCTTCGGTCCTGCTCAGCCATGGTCCCAGCCCTCAGCTCCTGCCCCTCTCCAGTCACTTACAGGTGCTGCTCTCCCTGGAACCCTGTGGGGAGCTCCCTAGGCCGCCCAACCCCCATCAGCCCTGTCTGCCCTCCTACAGGGCCACAGTGAAGCCCGTGCTGGTCCTGCTGCCAGTCCTGGGCCTGACCTGGCTGGTGGGCATCCTGGTGCACCTGAGCCCTGCCTGGGCCTACGCTGCCGTGGGCCTCAACTCTGTCCAGGTACCACCACGCCCCAACCTTCTGGGATGAGGCCCTGACGCACATGGAAGCTCAGAGGGGATGACTTGTGTGTCAGGGCCTGGGGAGGGGTGAGCTCTCCATCCTGGAAGGCATTCAACAGCAACTGGGACATTCTATCAAAGACGGGGTTTTGAAGGTGGGAGTGGGAACAGGCAGCCTCTAATCAACCAGCTTTTAGGGCCCCTCTGCCACCTGGGGAGGCTGAGGCCCAGAAAGAGTGCGCTTGGACACTCAGAGTCCGGCAGAAATTCCAGCCTCCAGGCTGATGCCAGAGCCACTCAGTTCTTGCCAGGAGGCTGGGGAGGGGACACAGGGCATCGGTCACCTCCCCCTTGGGGTCTGTGGCCTGCTGGGATGGCAGTTTAGAAGAGGGTTTGGTGAGGAGGTGGGTGCTCGACCCACATTAGGAAGCAGCAATCGTGAGGCCGCAGGAAAGGACCGGGGCTCCCCGGCCTCTCGGGGCCTGTGTCCTGGAACCACAGGGAGGGGGCCAACTAAGTCCCTCTCAGGAGACTGAAGTGACAGCTGGGGGGCTGAGTGCTGGGAGTCAGGGAGGCCCACCGAGGCCCTTCGCGGCCCCTCCCTTTCCCTCGACCTCCCTGGACCATCCCCCCAGGCACCTTCCCATCGTCTGCACCCCCTGTCCTCTGCTTTCCCAGTGCAGGTCCCTCTCAGGGGCAAAAGGTAGGTGGGTGAGGGCCCAGGCTGGACTACACAGGCTCAGGAAGTCAGGTGCAAACCCCCAGGGTCGGTGTGCTCTCCGAGCTGGGAACCCTCCCTCTTTTCCTTGGAGAAGGGGGCCGAGGCAGTAACAGCCGCTCACAGTGCCTGGGTGCTCCCTAGCCCCGGGCCAGGCTCCTGTTTTGATCTCCCAACAAGCCTTGTAAGTGGGGAAACAGACCTCATGAGGTCCCTTGCCCAAGGCCCCCCAGGAGGCAACAGTCGCACCGGGGTACCGCTCCAGAGCCTGCGTTTTCAGCCACAGGGCATCTGGCTATGGCAGCAGATGGGTCCAGGCTGGTCCCTGGGAGGGTGCTCGGACCCAGTTGCTCATTCATCTGTGTGCTCTTCACGGCTTGCCCATGTGTGCCAGGCACTGTGCCTGGTGCCGGGGCCACAGCAGCAAACGAAGAGCAAAAAGCCCCCATATGCGTGGAGCTGCCTTAGAAGAGCAGGCAGACCGTGGCCACGATGAAGAAATGAAGTGTTAGGTGAGGGGACAAAACAGGGGAGCCCTTCTTCCAAGCCCCACTCCCTGCAGGCCTTCATGGCTGGGTTCAGTCTTGCTGGGCCCCTGGCGAGGCTTCTCTACCTGTCACACAGTGGGGCAGGTGCGGCAGCTTGTTGCCATGGTGGTTCCTCCAGCTCTTTGCCAGGTGCCCCCTTCTCCATGACACGGGGGGTTCCCTGATGCTCTCCATCCTCACCTGTGCCCCAGAAGTTCAGGTTCAGGGTAGACACAGCCACGGGGCAATGCCACCCGCACACTAGCTCGGCTCCCTCCTTTCCCTTCTCTTTCTTTCCTTTCTCTCCCTGTCTCATTCTTGGTCTTGAATCTTCTCTGGTTCTGTCTCTCAGGCTCTTCCTGTGTCACTGTCCCCCTCTCCCTGTGCCCTTCTCACCCTCCGGCCGTGGACGTTTGTCCTGGCACGGACCCCAGCTGGCTCTTCCTGGGCCTGTCTTCGTGTCTCTCCATGCCTCTCCTCTGTCTGACACCTCTTTTTTTTTTAAGATGGAGTCTCATTCTGTTGCCCAGGCTGGAATGCAGTGGCGCAATCTTGGCTCACTGCAACCTCCGCCTCCCAGGTTCAAGCGATCCTCTTGCCTCAGCCTCCCGAGTAGCTGGGATTACAGGTGCCTGCTACCACACCAGGATAACTTTTGTATTTTTAGTAAAGACGGGGGCCTCACCATGTTGCCCAGGCTGATCTTGAATTCCTGACCTCAAGTGATCCTCCCGCCTTGGCCTCCCAAAGTGCTGGGATGACAGGCGTGCGCCACTGCGCCCAGCCCTCTGACACTGATCTTTTTGTCTCTGCCTCTCCGTCTCCCTGCACGTGACTCTCCTTCACCCCTGCTAAGGCAGCCTCAGATCGCCTTTGGGACGCTCTCCTGGTGAGTGAAGTCCAGGAGAGGCTGCCTTAGGCAGGAGCTCGAAAGGCAGGAGTGGGGTCTGGACCCTGCCGCTGACAGTCACCTGACCCTCTTGGGCTCAGGGCCCTGTTCTCTCCGTTCCTCTCCCCAGGCCCAGCCTGTCCCTTCACCACTCCTTTCATCACACCGAGGTCTCTCTCTGTCCTCTCCCCGCACTCTACCTCCATCCCTGGCCCTCTCTCACTCTCTGTCTGTCTTGGGCATAAGCTGGGTACATCCCACTCTTAGGAGGTGACCAAGCAACCAGGGAGGAGGCCTGGGACTCAGGGACGAGACTGTCCAACCTCATTCACTCTCCGCAAGTAATTTGTGTCCTTCTGGCCCATGCCGGGTTTTCTCGAGGGAAAGCAAAGCCTCACTTCTATAACCAGCTGTAGCTCACTTACCCTGGTGGACTGAGCCTTGTCGTGAGGCTTAGACAAGTGGCACGGGGCCTCAGTTTCTACATCTCCATGAAGGGGATCAGATTCCCACCTGCCTCGTGGGTTCGTCGTAGGGTTCAGCTGACATAACATTTGCCAAGGCTACACACAATCCCTGGCATGTGCTAGGAGCCCACGAGGGTGAACTCGTTTGTTCAGTTGTTCAACACGCACTTCCCCAGCGCCTCCCTGGCCAGGGCTGGCCTGCACGCTGGGGGACATGGAGGTGCCCAGGATCAAAGAATTCTATGACATTCTCGGCCTGAGGGAGAGACAGACATCAAAACCACAGTCTTGAGGAATGTCTGTCACTCACTCCCCAGTCATGACTGAGGCCGAGAGACAAGGGACTATCAAGGCAGTGTGGGGACAGAGGAGCAGCTCACCAGAGGCAGCATGGGCCTCCTGGAGGGAGTCACTCTCAGCTAAGACCTGACGGCTGCATGAAGAGGGGGAAAGAATGTTTTAAGCTGGGCGGGGTGGGGGGATGTGGTGAGGTCAAATGGCGGAGAGATATGAGGGATAAGACTAGTGAGAAATGAGCCAGAAGGGAAAGGGGTGCAGACAACACGGGGTCCCCAAAGCTGTTGTAAAGAGCTCAGACAGCGGGTGCAGTGGCTCACACCAGTAATCCCAGCACTTTCGGAGGCCAAGGCAGGCAGATCACCTGAGATCGGGAGTTCGAGACCAGCCTGACAAACATGGAGAAACCCCATCTCTACTAAAAATACAAAATTAGCCAGGCATGGTGGCAAATGCCTGTAATCCCAGCTATCCAGCCTGGGCAACAAGAGTGAAAACTCTGTCTAAAACACACACACACACACAAAGAGCTCAGATTTTGTCCCAGGGGTAGTTGGGAGCCATGCAGGGCATCAGGCAGGTGCTGGTGTTCTGGGGTTGGCATTTGGAAAGATGCCTTTGGATGGTGAGGAGAAGGCAGAAGGAAATGGGATGGAGAAGGCCGTGGAGAGTCTACAGAGAAAGAACAGGCTGGGTGTGGGGACCTGGGAGGCTTTGGGGTCTGTCTTGGAGAATGGGGGTGGTGGTATCATCTTAGTTGGTACCTGGGCACCAGGAGGACCAGCCAGGCTCTTGGGCTCCAGCTTTCAGCCCTGGGAGGCTGGAAGGCCCCAAGGAATCCCAGGCCTTCACCTGTGTCCTCCCCCTCCCACCCCGCCACCTGGGCCACAGCACAGGAGTGACTGCCTGTGACATTGCCCAGGGGGGATCCCAGGACGGCCTCAGGGCTGGGCCCCCTGCTGGGCCATACTGGAGCTTGGGACCCATTCCTCTGTCCCACACCCCCAGCTCTTGGTCTCTCCATCAAATGGGGAGAATGAATCCACCCCTGCCACCGAGCTGCTGTGAGGGTCAAGTGAGAGCCCAAATGTGATGGTGCGGTGGGGTGGTGAGGCCTTCTTGGTACCCCGGTTGTGGGGAGGGGAGCGGACTCCGCCCCAGCCACTGTGTGAGTCCCTCACGTGCATCCCCTCGGGAGGCAAGTCCCGGCCTCATCTTCACTTTCCAGGAGAGACAGAGGCTCAGGGAGGTGAGGGCCACTCAGCTGGAGGCACAGTGAGAAGGCATTCACAGGACTGTTGTCCCTCAACCTGACTGTGCCTTGGAGCCTCAGGTCCCACTCCCAGCCCCTTGGTGGAGCATGGAGGGCTGGCATCAGAGAGGCTCCCTGGTGGACAGAGGCTGAAGGCCAGGGTTGCATGGGGCAAAGCCCCACAGGTGGGCACGAGGGCAGGGCCTTGTGCCCATCAGCCAGTTTCTGGGCATCTCTGCAAATGTCTCTGCCACTGGGGGGCGCCAGAACCCCAGGCAAGGCCAGGCTGTGGGGGATGGGGTGGGGTCGGGCTCCTGGCTGAGGCGTCACCCACTCCCTGGGTCTGTCCTCAGGGGCCGTACATCTTCCTGATCTATGCTGCCTGCAATGAGGAGGTGAGTCTGGGGGCGCCGGCTGCAGGGAGCGGGGTCCAAGGGGTGGGGTGGGTCCAGGGCCTGACCTCCAAGTGTTTCCCCAGGTGCGGAGTGCCCTGCAGAGGATGGCTGAGAAGAAGGTGGCTGAGGTGCTCAGGGCACTGGGGGCATGGGTGAGGGTGGGAGGCCCCCAGGGCCAGGTCCCAGCCCTCATATCCTCTCCTTTCAGTCCTGTGCCAGCCCTGCCAGCAGGGGAACCAGCCTGAGGCCCCCAGGTCCCTGGGAGGCAGCCCAAGGCAGCCCCGTGGCCTTGGCTCCACCCCGGAGACACATGGCTCTCAGAGGTACTCTTAGCACCCAGTGGGAGTGCGCCCAGTGCCTCAGTTTCCCCAGCACTCAGGCAGAGCTGAGAGGACAAGGTCCTATTGGCCCATCTGAAAAAAGGAAACCAGGGCCCTGGGACTTGAGGAATGTCCTGTCACTCACTCCCCACTGCTAGGAAACCCAGGCTCCTGGGGCCTGGCCCAGGCATGGGGCTTGTCCAGATGACCTTCCCTGGGGCTCCATGCAGATGGGTTTGGGAGACTCCTGGAGGTGGTGAGTAAATGGGGTTAGACCCTGAGCAGGGCATGGGTTGAATAACCTCAAGGCCATGCCAGGGATTCCCATCCTAGCTCGCAGTACCCCCTGTATGCCCTGGCCATGTTCCCCTCCCTCTCTGGGCCTCATTACTAATCTGTGGAGTGAATCTTGGAGTGGATTCGTAGCGAATTTGATCCTGAAGGTCCCACTCCCGGGATGGAGGCGCAGAGAGAGTGCTTCCTGCTTTCGTGTCTCTCCAAAGTTTGTGTTTTCCCCATTAGGGACCTACGGCCCTAGAACCCCCTCAGCCTTCTCCTCCATCACAAACCCTGAGAGACAGGTGAGGCTGCAGTAGGGTGGGCCCCACAGGGCTCTGCTACGGGGTGGCAAGGCCAGTAGGCAGGGTCAGGAAGCCACAGGGCTGGGGGTAGGGCTGGGGTGGGGGCCTCCCCAGGATCTGTTTCTCTGTTCCTGGGTTGAAGGGTCCAGGGAGAGGAGCTGCTGGCCGCAAGCTGGCAGAGGCCCCTATAGCCAAGGGCCCCCAGGGCAAGGGGCAGCAGAAAGAGTGGGGGCCACCCCCATGACAGCCCCTCTGTCCTCAGGCTGTGGAACTGACAGCGTTCAAAGCTTCAGGTACAGTCTCCACCTCAGGGGTCCCCTCTTCCCTTTTTGGGACTGTACCAGGATGGAAGTGATTTGAAATCAATCATACCCAACCTCCCACAATTGCAGAGGCCCTCTCCTTACTTCACAGTTCCTCTGGGACCACTGAGGGCCTGGCAGGGAACAGCCAGTGCCCCTTGGGAGGGGTTCATTAGAGAATAAGTCCTGGAACCCTATTCTGAGCGGGCGCTGCAGAGGCGCACAGCCTGCCTTCCTCTGTCCTCCCCCAATCTCTGCCCCACAAGCCCAGCACACCCCATCACCCTCTGAGGGCCTCGTCCTGATGCCCTGGGATTCAGAGCCTTCCAAACCCACTGAGGGACAGCACTTTCCTCCAAAGCTGTAGGTCCCCAGCTGGACAGCTGATGGGGGCATGACGGGGGCTGGGGGACTGTGGGAGGTTGAGGACACCCCAGGTGCGACTCAGGGAGAGGGCTGAAGCCTAGGGAGCTCAGCTGGGCCCAGGGGAGCCATGGGACCCTGCCCGCTGGCCGCCTCCCTGAAGGGACACTCCCTCCATCTGAAACCCACACGCCCCAGCCTCAGCCAGGTGACTGTTTCCAGTGAAGACAAGAGTGCCAGGCCTCAGCCCAGGCACCTGCTGATTCTGATCCAGTGACAGGAAAGTGGAGGTGCATTTCTCCACCCATTGCGTGGATGAGGAAGCTGAGGCACAGAAAGGGGCAGCCGCAAGCCAGAGCCCAAACAGAGCCAGGGCCAGGCCCGCACTGGCGCAGATGGGGGACCCGAGGCACAGCAGTAACCACGTGGGTGTAAGCGTAGGGCCAAGTGAACCTGGGTCCGTGGGATCCCAGGTCTCGGCCGGCCCTCACCCCTGGCTGGCGTTTCGGTTCGGGGAGTCTCAGCTTCCCCTTCTGCAGAATGGGCTGGAGGCTCCCCCAACAGGCCCGCCCAGGCGACCCCCGGGACCAGAGTGCCCCTCCCCCACCCTCCCCACCCCCACCCGCGGGCGCCGCGGCTGCAGGAACAAGAGAGCGGCGGCGCCTCTGCGCTCAAGTGACGGCGCCTTTGTCTCCGCTGAATGGGTGCGTTGCTAGGGCCGCTCGTAGCAACGAGCCGCTTCTACCTGGACCCCACCCTCCGGACCCCCACCCGGCCCGGCTCTCCGGACGCCCCCGCTTCCAGTTCCCACCCCACCCCGCAGCCCACTCAGCGGGGACTGGAGGCGCGGGGCGGCTTGGGCTGCCGGACTGTGTCCCTCGCGGGTCGCCACTGCCCCTCGTAAAAGGCCGCACTGCCCTCGGGCATGCGAGGATGGAGAAACTGAGACGCACAGAGGGGACTGGCCAGGGTCTCCCCCACCCTAAGTTCCCAGAGCCCTTCCATCCCTGGCTTCTCCACCAGGACCCTCTGCCAGCCCAGCCCAAGGGCGCACTTTCCCATTAGGTTTTTAAAGCGTGCCTGGGAAACTCGCCGCCAAACCCTGCCCAGCTCAGCTCTGCCGGGACCCCAGACCCCAGAACGGCGCAGCGGGAGTCATTGAGAGCCAACAGCGACCCCTGCTCCCGCCGCCTCAGCCCCTCGCTTTCCCTAAAGGAGTGTGAGCCCCAGCCCCGAGCTCCCCCAACCCGCTGAGTCCCCAGGCTCTTTTCCCCAGGCTCCTTCCCCCAGGCTCTGCCTGTGATCTGCTCCTTCCCACCTGCCCCCGAAGTTCCAACGGGCCCTGAGGTGTCTGGTAATAAATAGGACTGTTGGGCTCTCCTGTCCTCTGGGAGTCCTGGCCTGGGCAGAGGGAGAGGACGCAAGGCTCTCTGGGAGGAGGGAGGAAGCTAGAGAAGCTGCGCTTGGCTTTGGGACTCCTGGGCCTCAGCCTTATCATCAGGGTGGGCGCAGCCGGCATTTATGAGCACCTGCTGTATCCCTGCATGGGGTTGGGGGGCTGAGCCTTTACCACTTTAGAGCCCTGAGCCTCCATCACTCCTGCTGAACAGAGGACACAGGCTCAGGCCTGGGGTCTCCCGGGCCCTGTAGCACAGGGGGCAGGGGTGGCAGTCGGTGTGAATGGGGGCCCCAGCTCGCAGACAGCTCGCAGGTTGGTTGTGAGTCTGGACACCTCCAAGTCACACCGTGAGACCAGGACCTGCCACCACCCATTATGTGGCTGTGGGCAAGGTCATTCTGAATCTTGGTCTCTTCTTGGTAGAATTGGTTTCAGGGCAGGGAGGGGAGCAGGGATGACATGAGGGCTCTGCACCAGGCCTGGTGCCAGGGTGGACCCCAAGGCCAGGGGCAGGGAAGCGAGGGCCCAGGTGCTGGGACTGGGGGCACTCAGGCAGCCAACACTGTCCTGCTGACACTAACCTGGCTCACATCCTCCTGGGGCCAGGGGAGGTGCGGCAGGGCTGGACGAGAAGCAGCCAAGACCCAGTGAGGCACCCAGAGCTCCCAGGAGCCTCCAGCTTCCATGCTGGACCCCACCTGGGTTGAGTCTGGGACAAAATCTGTCCAGGGTGTTGTACCCATCCACACAGGTACAGGGTCAGGGGCATTTCTTGCTGGGGATG
This sequence comes from Cacajao melanocephalus, assembly GCA_963573385.1. NCBI lineage: Eukaryota > Metazoa > Chordata > Mammalia > Primates > Pitheciidae > Cacajao > Cacajao melanocephalus. Next base: position 69,376 of record CAUYLG010006795.1, on the reverse strand, counting down.
GCTGTGTGGCCTCTCGATGCCCTGTCCATCTTCCGTTGAATGGGGCAACATCATGCCCACCCAATGGCCATTCAAGGGGTCTACACAGTCCTGCACTTGGTTCCTGGCACAGCCCTCAGCAGGCACTCAGGAAGTGTCAGCTGTGGCCTGAGACAGATGTTCAGGGCTGTAGGAGCCAGAGCCTGTGGCCCAGAGGAGGTTCAAGGCCTTGAAGGCGCCAGACTGGGGAGGCAGTCCAGAGAGAAGACAGCACGGCTCCACAGGGCCAGCAGACCCCTGCCCTGTGCTGGGAACACTGGGCCAAGTATGGCACTCTATCCCTAGCAGGGACAGGAGGGGCGGGACCCTGAAGGGGCAGCAAGGAGGCAGGGCATTTGGTGGCCCCCTAACTGCCTGCATCTCAGCATCCTCACCTTCAGCGGGCTCCTGTCAAAACCAATCATATGGACTGTGGGGGAGGGGATAAAGGTGGGACCAAGGGATCCTTTCCCATCCCCTACTCCCCACACGGTTCCATATCCCTCCTGCCCCCTACATACACCCTCTTTAATCTCCAGCCAGAGTAACTTCTCTTAGGTTCCAAAACATGGCTGCTGACACCCCTCCATCCTTCTGCTCACACCGTTCCCTCTGCCTGGACTGCCCCTAGCTCCTATCTTGCTGGTGAACTCCTGGGCATCCTTCAGTTTGGAGGATACCTCTGCTACAAAGTCTTCCTGTTCTCCAGACCCCCTATCTCTCCCAGGAGCAAGGTCAATCACTTTCTGATCTTGTCTGTCTCAGTTATATTAAGTATCACATCAGACTACAGTCTGGTTGAGAGAGTCTCTGCCTACAAGGCTGGACATTGCCCAGGGCAGAAGCTAGGGCATCTGCAGGTGCCAGGAAGAAGAGGGGCACCTTTTTCTTTGCATAAAAGCCACTGTCAAGCTGTGTGCCTATGGCTACATCGCCCTAGAGGGGACACGTTTTTCTAATTTGCATGAAGGCCAGGGGTGGCCCTGGAGGTGAACTAGTCAAGCTGGTCAAAGTGGATCAGGATCGATGGATGGAGCTTTGCACGGTGGAGATTTGCACAGTGCCCCTCTCAGCTGTGTGACCTTGGGCAAGTTGCTGTGGCCCTCTGTGCCTCAGTTTCCTCACCTGTAACCTGGGGATGCCACCTATGGAAGTGGCTGCAAAGAGCAGTAGGTGCGACCAGATGGGGCGGGAAATGCTGAGCAGGGGGCCTGGAGCGGAGAAAGCCTCAGATGGCAGCAGTGCCCACCGCGTGGGGCCAGGGCGGAATCTGTGAGGGACATGGCAGGGCAGACTGGAAAGGGCTAGGGCTCTGAGGGGTCTGGTCTCCCAGGTCTGTGGCTCATGGGCCCTTGGCAAGTGCCTTCCCCTCCTGGAGTACAACCCCTGCCTCACTGGGTTGCTTTGGGGACAGTGGGATGAGGGGGGCACACAGTAGGTGCCCCTTAAATGGGGCTGAGCTGGCAAGGCCAGGGCACAACAGGCAGAGAGGCAACAGCATCCCCAGGCCTCCCAGTGCCCCAGGGTCCCAGGGATGAGGTGGGGCCCAAACCCCAACAGTGCCTGGTGTCCCTCTGCCCAGCCCACGAAACCCACCTGCCTCCCCAGTTTTGAACCAAAAAGGGTCTGCATGCCACCTCCCTCCAGGTCAGAGCACTGCCCCACCCCCAGACCACCAAGAACCCACCCGGGCCATTCTGCTTTGGCCCCAGAATGTAAACAGGCAAAGGTAGCTGGAAACTAATTGCAAAATTTATTCCAGGGCTGCGGGAGCTGGGGAGATTCTTAAGGGCACTTCTCGTTTTGGGGCTATGGGTCTCTGGCCTTGGCAGGGGCTCACGTTTCAGGGGGCAGAGATAAGGACTAAGATAGGGTGGCAGGAGGCAGGAGGCAGGGGTGCCCAGTCTCCTCCAACTGGGCAGGCTCAGCGCAAGCTGCAACAGTTAACAGGAAAGCAGGGTGGACAGCAGGTACCCAGCCCGGGGATGGGAGACAGCTGAGGCCTCTCCCTAGTGCCTCGCCCTGGAGAGTTTCTTTCATGACCTAGGGCAGGAGACCAGGGAGCTAAGGCCCAGCTTCACGAGTTTGCAGCAAGGGATCCAACAGGTTGGGGCCACAGGGAGGGGCTCAATAGCGCTGTCCTTGATCTACAGTCCCATGCCCCCTCCCAAGTTCACCTTCATTCCCAGCCACAGAGACTTGAAGCCCCCAACAGGGCGTCCTGCTGTTCAGCGAGTGGGCGGAGAGTGGGCAACAGGTCTTCTCTGGTTTGGGGTTGGGGCTCAGAAGCAATGACCCAGTACCACCCCAAGGGCACTTGGTAGGCGAGTGTCCGGGGAGAAACCATCAGCTGTCCTTGGTGCCAGCCCCCAAGCCCCAGCTTCAGCCCTCAGATCTGTCCCCTTCCCTCCATCACACCTTTCAAGGGGTATCTAGAAGCTTAACAAAAAGTAGGGGGCACCTCTTGACTGTAACCTTGCAGATAAATACCAGCCTGGGAGGGCCACCTCTGGGCGGGACTAGGATGTCGACTGTACCAAACGTTCTCCTCGGGTGGGAGAGGGAATCAGTGATGACCAAGCAAAGTTCTTTCCCGATGATGTATCCAAGCTCCCTCTTGCAGAGTCAGGTGGAGTCGAAGGGCTAGGGAGGGGATCTCTTTGTCCTAACAAGTCTCTCGCTGTCCTCTAGGGCCCAATAGCCCCTCCCAGTTTAGCAAACGGAGTTATCCTTAGTTTACAAAACAGAGGACGTCCCTCCTGTTCTCTGTGGGGGACACTGGAGACCCTCTCTCCTCCCCCAGTTGGTACCTGCTCACCTTCTCCCTGTCTGTTTCCAGGAGAGGAGGAAGGGATGACCTCTGATCCAAGGGACATCAAGGCCCACTAGGGAATCCCGAACCTCCTCCCCGGACCTGCAGGCTTCAGACTCCAGGAGAGACAGCTGGGAGCAGGGCAGGGGCTGGGGGAGGTGGTTACCAGCCACCTCCTTTGGGCACTCCAACTAGCAGGCAAGTGCCGGTGGCTGGCCAGGGCCACCCCACCTCCGCCAGGCCCTGCCCAGCCTCACGCACCTTCCCAAACACACCGTGTCAGAACTCAGGGGCAGCGGCCTCTGGGACAGGCCGGGGCTCCTGGATGGGCCTCAGAAAATGAAACACGTGGAGCCGAGCCGGCGGGGTGGCGACGGCCCCGCCCCCGGCCCCGCCCCCAGCCCCGGCCCCGCCCCCGGCCCAGGCTCAAGTCTGCTTGGCTTGCAGCATCTCGATGAGCAGGTTGTTTCGAGGCATCTCGTTGCCCAGGTGCTTGTGGTACAGGTACTCCTTGGCCTGCATGCTCAGGGCCCGCACCTCCACTAGGCACAGCAGCAGCTGCTGAAACTTGTCCCCGCAGTGTGGGTAGTGGCATAGGGTGTAGTCCAGCAGGGCGGCGTTGGCCTTCTCCTGAGCGTCTTTTACCAGGCTGTGGTTATTCAGGAACTTCACGTCTGCAAAGGGAGGCGCTCGGTCACCATTGGGTCACCATTGATCCCCATCGGGGCTGCGGCCAACACTGTCACCGGCATCACAATGCCGCCTTCCCTATGACCACCAAAGACCTGCCACTGCCACCATCAACCATGCAACCAGGGTCTCCCTGCTGGCACCGCGTCACCATGACCATTGTTGTCATCCTGGTTCACAGACACCACCATCGTCACTGACACCCACATGCCTGCGCTTTTCATAAATGTGGCCAGCGCCACCATCAACCACCCAACCACAGTCACCTGTCACCATCATCACTGCCATCATCATCGCCACCGTGGTGACAATGAATGAGAATCATGAAGCCCATCACCAGCCTCCCTGGGAGTATCCCTGGGCAGTTACTGAACCTCTCGGTTCCCCATCTGTAAAATGGGGGTGATGACAGTACCAACTTCACAACATGGTCCTGAGAATTTAGGGAGCTGCTGGGTGGAAAGTGCTCTGAAGAACAGTGTCCAGCATGTGAGATGCTCGCTGGGCTGGGTTAGCTGGCACCACAATAATGCCATCGTAATGAAAGCTTCTCTCACCGACGCCAGGGTCAACCATTGCTGCCATAACCAACACCACCCCCCTGGGACAATCAAAGCCATCTTGTCCCCATCATCACTGATGCCTCATCCCATGGCCACTGCCATCCGCATCCCCACTCTGCCACCATTGCCACTGTCACCTCATCATCACCACGCCCACAGAGGTGCACCGTGGGTGGGAGGATCCCATCTCATGCTGCAACACATGAGGACTGGTGGCCCCACTAAATTTTGGTGGGTTAAAGTCCCACTAATCTAGGGAGGGCTTAGCTTAATTAAAGTGGTTGCTTTGCATTCAATTGTTGCAGAATAGAGTTTTATAGTCCTTAATATTATTATAGAAATTAAGTACAGTTTACTTACTAAGGGCTTTGAAGGTTCTTGATATTTTTTTTTTTTTTTTGAGAGGGAGTCTCGCTCTGTCACCCAGGCTGGAGTGCAGTGGTGTGATCTTGGCTCACTGCAACCTCCTCCTGGCTTCAAGAGATTCTCCTACCTCAACCACCTGAGTAGCTGGGACTAAAGGCACGTGCCACCATGCCTGGCTAATTTTTTGTAATTTTAGTAGAGACAAGGTTTCACCATGTTAGCCAAGATGGTCTCAATCTCCCGACCTTGTAATCCACCCACCTCGGCCTCCCAAAGTGCTGGGAATTACAGGCGTGAGCCACCGCACCTGGCCGGTTCTTGGTCTTTTTAACCTAAATTTCTAAGTTATGGCCAGTATTAAGGGGTAAGATAAGGGTTCTAGAAGGCAGCTGGCATGTTCTTGTAGTCTCCCCTATGACCAACAGAGAGGCTCCAGTACCCCAGGAAGGACTGTCATGGGGCCATGGGGGAACATGGACATTCACTGCAGGAGTGCAGGTGGGCTGACATTCTGATTAACCTGTTGCAAGCTGAAAATATTGTCATTTCCTACACCTGACCTACTGCATATCATAGCCTGGCCTACCTTAAATGCACTGAGATCACATTACCCTACGGTTGGCAAAATCATCTGATGCAAGCCTGTTTTACAATCCAGTGCTGAACACCTCATGGGGTTCACTGAACACCAAGCTGAAAACCCAAAACAGAAAGGGTTACATGGGTACTCCAAGCACGCTTTCTGCCGAACGCATATTTTTCAATGGCTGCACCACCGTAAAGTTGAAAAATCCGAAGCCAAACCTCGGGAGTCAGGGGCTATCTGTGTTCACGGTGGTGAGGAGGTGGCTGCACCCCAAGGAGTCCTGTGCGGTCAGCAGAAGGACACACAACGCAGGGCAAAGGGATGCGCTTTTCAAAGCCTGAGGCTGAGTGGAAAACAAAGATCACAGAAGGGAGGTCAGGATGAGATTGACAGGATGAGGTCAGGATGAGATTCAGCCAGGTACATAAACTAGAAATGCTTGCTGGCCAGAGGCAGTGGCTTACGTCTGTAATCCCAGCACTTTGGGAGGCCAAGGTGGGTGGATCACTTGAGGTCAGGAGTTTGAGACCAACATGGTGAAACCCGGTCTCTACTAAAAATACAAAAAAATTACCCAGGTATGGTGATGTGCGCCTGTCATCTCAGCCACTCGGGAGGCGGAGGCAGGAGAATCGCTTGAACCCGGGGGGCAGAGGTTGCTGTCAGCTGAGACTGCACCACTACATTCCAGCCTGGGCGACAGAGTGAGACTCTGTCTCTAAATAAGTAAGTATGTAAATAAATAAATAAATAAATAAATATAAAGCTTGTACACAAAGCAGACATGCCACAGGAAGACGGGGCAAACAGAACCACCTGCGTTAAACATCAAGGAAGGGCTCCCTCTGGGGAGGGGTGGAGGGGGTTTGGTTCTGCATGCACCAGTGATTGAACAGAGGAGTGTAACTGATGTGTCCCCCCACACCCGAGAGTCCAGTGAAGAGACAGAAAGTGGGTTTGAACCCAGCCAACACTGAGATGCAGCGGTCCCTGCCCCATCCTGACTTGACCAGCCTTCCTCCTCCCTGGATGGGGAGAGCCTGGGTCAATTTCTTGTCACTCAAGCTCCTGCCACCACGTGCAGGCCAGCTCCTGGGCAGTGTTTCCAGCAGGTGCCCAGCCTGGGGGCACAGGGGCAGCAGGTACCCACAGAATCTGTCCTGGGGCCTCAAATCCTAGCCCGGCCTTGCCTGGGATGGGGTGACCAGTGGCTCAGAAAACGGTCATCTGCCCACTTCCCCTCCCACCCCATCGCCCCGGCCCTGGCCCTGCAGCTGCGGGGGAGTCCAGAGGCAGCATGTGCAGCCCTTGGCCCCCTAATCCCCTTAACACCCTCTGCGCCAGGAGAGCGCCACGCTCCTGGCAACCCTGATCCCAGGCCGCCCCCAGTACGCCTGCCAAAGCCTGTGTTGTCCAAAGTCGGATTTAAGGAAACCCGAGCTGGGCCCGGGGGTGGATGGCAGGACCTGGCCTCCATCTTCCCACCCCAGGCCAGGCTCCTCACCCTCCCTTCCGAAGCGAGCCAGGAGCACTTTCTTCCTTGCTTCCCCAGGGTCACCATTAACCCTGAAGGCACCTTTGTGCCAATTACATGGAAGCTCCCCCTTGTCCAGAGAGATACTGCTACATCTACCCAACGCCTCCTGGCCCAGGTGCTCTTGTGCAGTGAGTGACCTGCCCAACCGTATCAAGCAGCCCTACTCCCTAGCCAGGCCTGCCCCCAACATATTCAAAGGTCAGAGGAAGTCATGCCCCCTCACTGGGCTCCTGCTGGCCTCATCCCTGTCCCATCTGCCTTCACTCCCCTCCCCAAGTCTCTTGACATTTTAAGCAAGTCTTCTGACAATTCATAAGAGGGGTCCAGAGGGGGACAGGGACCAGCTCAAGGCCACACATCAGTTAAGGGGCTTGGAGGAAGCAGCTGGAGGCGGGGAGGACTGGCCAGGACGACGCAGCAGGGGCAGGGGCAGGAGGGGGCCGGGGAAGACCACAGCTTCGGCTTCGGCTTTACCGGGATTTACTGTTCTCAGCAGCACCTCGCCAGGGACACGGAAGCGGAGTGCGGGGGTGGGTGCAGAAGGAGGATCAGAGTTAGGGATGCCCCCATCCCCAGCAGTTCTATGGCCTCCCAGCTTTCAGCAGCCTGGACCCCCACTGCCCCCGAGAGGTCAGCCACAGGGCTGGGGGAGGGAAGCACGGTCGCTAACGGAGCCTCAGTGGCCACAGTCCAGAAGCTCAGCCCCAGTTTCCTGGGTACCCCCAGACACCTTGCACCCAGCTCAGTTCATCTCGGCAGACATCCAGACTGGCAGGGCAGTGCGTCCCCAGGGCTCAGGGAGGCAGGGCCCCTGAAGACACGCAGATGCCAGAGCCTGGATTCAAACCCAAGTCTCCCATGATAGGCAAGCAGGGCTGGGTCCCCCTGCCCAGGAGCTAGGTCAAGCTAGGATGCCCGTTCCTGGGGGATTGGACATAACTTTACGTTCCATGCAATCCATGAGTCCTGTCCAAGAGCCCCCATCCTGGGGTCCTAAGTTTTCCCGGAGAGGCTACACTGGCCTCTGGACTTGGCTTCCTCCTCGTCTGGAGGCCTTGCACAAGTCACTCCCCTTCTCCAAGCCTCTCTGGGCCCCCAGTCTCTAAAGAGATCATTGAGAAGTTTCCAGCGGATAACGGATGTGACGATGTGACGGTGCCAGCAACCCACGGAACACCACGCCCTTCTTCCAGCACGGGAGCAGGGGTCAACAACCCTGGAGACGCCCCCTTCATGTGTCAGGGGTTCAGATCCCAGCTTTACAACCAGCTGGGTGACCTTGGGCAAGTCACTTCCCCTCTCTAAGCCTCAGTTTCCTGTCATCTGCAAAACAGGGGCAAATTCATCTCTGCCTCACAGGGCAGCTAAGAGCTGGCTCTCATTTGCATGCCCAGCTCTGGGCCCTGGGCACCCGAAGGCTGTAGGTGGGCATGTTGGAGAGGAGCTTGCAGCCCCCCAAGCCCACTCAGCTCCCAGCACTCCCAGTGGTGGAGGTGGGAGGGAGCTGGGAGATGGCACCCCCACCTCGGAGAGCAGCCCGCTAGCTCTGCAGAGCTGGGGGCCCCCAGGTTCTCAGAAAAGTCCCCTTTTCATGGTTTAATTGAATATTTGAATAATCCTTTCATTCCAGCGAGGCATAAAGAATGTTGTCCCAATAGCGGTAACTCAGGCAGGCGCCCCCGCGCACAATGGCCCCTCGAGTGGGGCTGCTATTCAGGCCGCCTTTTGTTGGCGCGGAGTAGTGGGTAAATTGCAAACGCTTAAGGGAATGCTGCTGCCGCCGCCTCAATGGAAGTCAGGAAATCGAATGTTAGGTCAATCCATTAAGCTTCGATTAAGTCCTCGGGAGAACAATGCCAGCCGGGCCCATCTTCATAAATACTGTGATTGCCAGGAGAGAGGCACTAATTTTAATTAAACCTCCTTACCTGCCTCCGCGCCCTCCCGAGACGGCTATTTAGACACCAAATGGCACCCTTATGCGGAGGCAGGCGTGAAGGAGGCGGTGAGTGAGCCGCAGGGCGGTGGGGCGGGTGGGGGGACACTGGCACTCGCGGTCAGGCTGCCCAGCCCAGGGCAGAGCCGCCCCCGAAGAGGACGCCCTGCTCGCCAGCTGGAGGTTTGCTGGCAAGTGGCAGTCCCTCTGCGGGTCCCAGTTTCCCTGGGGCCCCAGCTCTGGTAGTCTCGGCGGGATCAGGAGAGGACCCCTTTGCTGCAGACCCTGGAGTCTGCTCCAGCCCAGCCCCAGGTCTAGCCTCTGCCAGGGCTCTGGGCTGCCAGCCTGCCATCCTTTTCCCATGCTGCACTCAGAAGGGTCTTGATAAAATCCAGATTTCATCATGTTACTGCCTGGTTAAAATCCTTTCCAAGGGAAAGTTCAAGGTACCAGGCCCCAGCATTCAAGGCTTTGCACAGCTCAGCTCCTGTCCCCTCGCCAGCCTCCTCTCCACACGGTCCCTGCCCCCTACAGCCAGACAGAACTTTCAAGATTCCCCAGAACTTTGCACAAGCTGTTCCTTTAGTCTGGAAAGCCTTTAATGCTGTTTGCTTTTTTTCACCCAGAATGCTCCTACTCATACTGCTAGGCCCAGTTCAGAGCTCCCACCCCTAGAAGCCTTCCCTGATAGCCAGGGGGCGCTGGTTTCTCCTTTCTGATCCAACCCTGATCACACTGAACTGATGGGGCTCCTCTCCCAACCTGGAACTGGCCGCCCAAAGGCCTCTGGCCCCCCCACCCCCACACCCCTCTCTCGCTGCTTGCCGTCAGCTGGGGTCCTGGAATCTCTTCCTGTTCCTCCTCCGGTACCCCCAACCTCACCAGGTTCCTGGCCTGCTGGGCTCAGGGCTCCCCCACCCACATCAGCCAGACCCACGGTCCGGTGCCCATAGATAAGGCACTGTGCAGACACACAGCTCGTGATGAAGATGGAGAATGTGAGCTGGTTCATTCATTCATTTCATTCATTCACTTATGCAAATGCACATTAACTTAATAATGGTGATTATGATTAAAACAATTCCGACACACACTTCCCAGAGGTCAGCCAAGCGCTGGGCACTTCGGGGGAATTCTCTTATTTAATCTTTGTAGCAAGTTAGGGATTAACTGTATTCCATCCCATCTGTACCACTGCAAAAAAATTCATCCCTCCAGAAAACTCCTACTCATCCTCCAAAACCCTGCTCAGATGTCTCTCTTCCAGGAAGGCTCATTCTACAGATGGGGAAATAGAGGCTCAGAGAGAGCAGTGACTTGCCCAAGGGCACACAGCCGGAGGGCAGATTTAGAATCCACTCCTCATCCCAACCTAGTTCCCTTTCCTAACACGGCACCAGCCCGCTTCTCTCACACATACAACACACATGTACACGCACACACCCTTCTCCCCCCAACTCAGGCCTGTTCTAGCCCAGCACTGGAGCCCCTTGCACCATCAGGCCTCAGCTGCTGCATTGGGAATAAAGGCTGATGACCAGCGTGACATGGGGGCCGGGCACTTCAGTGCTGAGCATGCCCACACCTGGACCCAAGAGAAGAGCGCTCAGCTCTGCCATCTTCCTTATGCCCAGGGAAGAGGAGTCCGGGATTCACCCTCAGTGGCGGCCAGAGCTATGCTGGGCCTGGCAGTCCCAAGCGTCCAGGGCTTTGGTGGGAAGAGGGGCTGGGGGCCAAGACACTGTCCCTGCTCTTCAGGGGACACCCAGGGATAGACAGAGCCCTGGCAAAGAAGCCTGGTGGCCGGCAGCCCACCCTCCACCCACCCCGCCCTAGGGATCCTCCAGTGGCCTCATGATGGCAGCCTGGTCAAGAACTCTCACTTCCCAAACCACCCACACCCCCACAGACACACACTCCGATTCTAGGGGCCTCCAAGCACCACCCTCCCCCACAAATTCCTCCTGTTCCCAGATCTCCAGGTCTCTCCCCAATCACATGCGAACCCCGCGCACAGCCTAACACATAAGAAGCCACAAGCGTGTGAAGTCCGTCGTTTGCACGTACAAGCACACACGCATGTCCAGAAACAGACACAGGCGCTCTCGTCGTTCCCGCAGGCTCCACACCCCAACCATGCAGGCCCCACCACGCACGTCTGTGACTGTATCCTGTGCCAGTCTGCTGAGCCTGCCAGTCTGCGGGGAGGGTGCTCTGCAAGCAGAAGTAAGAGGGAGCTTCCCCAGCTGCAGCCAACCGGGCTGGGCCCCAGAGGCTCCTGCAACGATTTCAGGCCACGGCTCCTAACTGGCTGCTCAAGATCCTGCCCCCCACCCCCTAAGTGGCTGTCCCCTGCTGACCCCTACAGAGCCCTGGCTGGTGTCCTGAGAGGTGGCTTAAGGTGGCCTTGCAGATAAGCCCTCCAGCTACCAGCCTGTTCTGCCAGAGTCAGGAGACCCAGCCCACTGTACCCAGCCACATGGCACGGAGGAGGTCACCAATCCCACCTAAGCACTGGGCTTCCCACTTTTCATTAATTGATTCCGTCTTCCCCTCTGCCTCCGTAACACTCCCCACTCTTCCCTCTCTCTGGCAGGCACACCCTTCCCAGACTATGATGGGATATAATGCCAGCTACCAAAAAATATCTTAATCCTGCCCCATCTCCTGGTGAAGAAGCACTCACTCATCTCCTCTATTCCAGCCCATCTGCACCACTGCAAAAAAATTCATCCCCCCAGAAAACTCCTACTCATCCTCCAAAACCCTGCTCAGATCTCCCTCTTCCAGGAAGCCTTCCAAGAAGAGCTCTTGCTCCCCACCCAGCGTTCCCTGAGCCACACCCATCTCTCTGTCTCAGCCATAACCACCCCAGCTGCAGGTCTCTTCCTGATTGGCAAGGGACAGCTGTGTCCTCAGCATCACTGGGCATGGGGAGGGCATTGGTGATGGCTTGCCAGGGAGTGAGGGTGCAGACTGGAGTAGCCCAGGCGGGGCTGGGGTCAGGAGGGCAACGGGACGGAGACCTGGGTGTTTGGGAGCGGGGTGGTCGGCTGGGCCTGGCCGGGCCTACCCTCTGCGTCTCCTCCGATTTCTTTTTCTCCTTAGTCCTGGGCACAACCTTCCTGGCTATGCCTGCCTAATCATGTTAGGAGCCTATGTCTTACTAATTGTATTAAGCTCATGATCTGTCTCCCCTGGAGAAGGTCAGCACCTCGACGGCTGGGCTTTGGGGTTTTTGCTCACTGCAGTATCCGAGGCGCCTGTTTGTAGAGTGAATGAATGAATGCATGTGTGCCCAGACAAAGGGGTCCGGGTCCCAGGAGCTAGACTCAGAATTGGGGCCTCCTAGATCCGGGGATTAGGGAAAATGGGGACCCCAAGATGCGAGCCTGGAATAAAAATCCTGAAGTCACAGGGGCCACCAGGGGGAAAGCAGTCCCCATTTAAGGGCCAGGTCCTGGCCGGCGGGGCCCTCAGACCTTTGTTCGCTGAGTAGGTAAGGGAGGGGCCTCTCTCCCCTGAGGCTCCTTTGGCCACTCTGGCCACAGCAGGGCTACCTCTCCAGCCTCACCCACCCTCCTGCCCGCCCCTGGCTGTCTCCACCTCTCTGTCATGGGAGCCGCACTCACCCAGACTGAAGAGGATGAGGAATTTGAGGCAGACAAACTCCTGGCGGTCCAGTTGCAACGCGAGCAGCTGCAGCACCAGCTCCTGCGCCCGCAGCACCAGACTGTGCAGCAGGGAGCCCGCCTGGGCAGCCACCGTGGTCAGCTCCACCTGGGGCAGAGGGCACGGGACAGTCAGAAGACGTGGGTCTGGGCAGGAGGCTCCGATTGGGGACAAAGGGGCGAGGGCATGGATCGGAGGTGCCCTTGAGAGGGCAGGTCAGATGGGCTGGGGTCAGGAGGGACCAGTCTTGGCACTGAGCCAGGCATGGGTGACATCTTTGCAGCGCTGGGGACCCTTCTGGGACCCGCCTTTCGAACTCTCCTCAACCCACCAGGTCCGGAGCTGAGGGCACCCCCCCTCCTTCACACACTAAGCCAGCACCAGACCTAGCAGCACCAGCGGCTCAGGGAGCCCCTCTACATGCTGGGAGGGAGGGCTCAGGGAAGGGCAGGCCTGCAAGGGGACATGCAGACACACCCACATGGCTGCCCAGAACCCCCACAATCACACTTGCACCCTGGGTCACAGCTCAGCTTGGAGACACACACACACACACACACACACATGCTCAGTCACAGGGTTGCCCACTCCAAGAAGTGAAGGCACACACATGTGCACACGGCCACACCCGCCCTTGTACGCTCATACAGCAACACAGACACATGCCCATATATGCATTCACATTTACGGGGTGATGGGAAGACGGTGACACCCACACATTGATGTGTGTGGAGATTTTACACAGTAAAACACAGGCAGGCGCGCACACACACACACACACACACCATTCCCATAGCCAGAGACTCGGCCGGCGTGCCAACACTCACACCTCACACAGACTGCAGGCACCCGTGCTCACAGGAAGCCCCCAAGACACCCTCTGGGAACCAGTGCTGCCCATCCCATGCTCCTGTGACACTGAGGCAACAGCTGCAGATGAGGAGCGGGGATCTGCGGGGGCTGAAGTGGGGAGCAGCGTCTGCCTCCCCCACCCCACGGCACCCACCGAGCCCATGGCCCCTCCTGTGTCCCCACCCAGGAGCGATGCTCCTGCCACCAGGCTAGACCCTGAGCATCAACCCCCTTCTCTGCCTCCCTCCCTCCCCCTCTTTCCCTACACTGGTCTTACCAGGCGAGTCCTCCTCCCTGGCTGTGTACCCGCCCAGATGCCCCCCTCCCATTCTGCCCCTCAGTTGCCACCTGGTGTGTCCCTCCCCCACCTAAAACTCTCCCCAGATCCTGCTGCCTCTGGGGCTTCTCCTCCCCAGATCCTCACTCCCTGCTCTAAGGTGGCCCAAATTTTGACTCTGAGCTCTCTGGAGCCCTTTGCCCATTCATTTGTTCATTCATTCAAGAGTCAGGGCCTGCAAGGTCTTACTCGCTAACCCAGCCCTAGCAACCCTCCAGCCTCCCTCATCCGGGGTGCCACACTTCCCCGTCTCTGAGCCTGCAGTGGAGGCGGGCACTGCCCCCTCACCCCTCACTCCCCAACCAACTCTAGTGTATTCTTTCCAGACCCAGGGCCACCATCAGCTCCTCCACAAGCCTCCCCTGACCTGCCCACACCCCCTGAGCTGCTCCCCAGAGCAGGGATCCCAGGGCCCAGTGCCTCTCAAGCCTAGCCCAGGGCTGCCCACAGAGGGGTCGGGCCCATGGTGTCCCATGAACGTAGGGAAAGGGCTGATAATCAGGGTGCTCAGAGCCAGCCTGGAGAGACCTGGGTCCTCTCCGGAGCCCTGAATTCTGGAAGTGCACAGCAGGGCGGGGGTGGGGGCGGGGCCCAGGGGTGGGGCGGGTTCCAGGGGCAGGGCGGGGTCCAAGGGGTGGTCACCTCCTGCCCGGTGACCAGCAGGATGCTGCCCTCCTTGCCGTGCTGGACCTGGCGGTAGATGTGGTCGAACACCAGCAGCTCACTCCAGCAGTTCTGCAGCAGCGTCATCTGGTCTGCCACCTGGAAGGAAGAGGCACGTGGGGGGCCGGGCTCCAGCCAGCGTCCAGGGACCTTCCTCTCACCCCTTCTCCTCCCAGCTGAGACCCCGCTGGGTGTGCGGCCTGGGCAAGTTAACCTCCGTGTGCCCATCTGCCCGAATGTCTACGTTATCCAAGTGCAACAGGGGTCTGGCCAGTTAACAGGAGGGTGTTTGGGGCATGCATGCGCCGGGCTTCAGGCCCCAGGTCTGTCTCTTGTATGACTATGCAAGTCCTGGTAACCTTTCTGTGCCTCAGTTTTCTCATCTGTAAAGTGGGTAAAGTACTGAGCAGACAGTCTGGCGGTCCATGTTAGGTATGCCATACATGACAGTGACTCATGTCCACAGAAGAGCTCTGCAGAGGACCCCTACAAATGCATGCAAGATGATTCCTAATTCTAGCACTTGCATACTTAAAAGCCTGTGGCCACACCTCTGGCAGCCACAACTGCTCAAACAGGAGCCATGAGAAAGAAGCCAAGGGCTTTCCCCCGGGCCCACCCAGAGCTCTCAGGCTCAGGAGAAATGGGGAGGTCCCACCTGGCCTGCAGTCAGGCCCAGGGCATGGGCAGGGGAGCAGCAATGGCCTGGCACCTGAAGCAGAAACACAGCAGCAACAAGGGGCCGATTCCTAATGCCCAGGCTGCAGTCAGAGGCACCCAGAGCAGGGGCAGGGCCAGCTCGTTTGGAGTGTCCTTTGACTCTGCAGGACTCAGAAGCAAAGCCAGGGATCCCCTGGCCCCAATCCCTAGTTTTCAGCTGAAGAATCTGCCACCCACAGAGAGGGCAAGAGAGTCTCCTGGGATCACACAGAGGCAGGGCCAGGCCAGGGCCGCCGCTGGCATTCCTGCTGCACAGTCTCCACCGTTACAAAGCCAGCCCTTCTGGGTGTTTGGAAGCACACTGGACATGGCAGACAGTCCCAAGCAGACACAGCCCCATCCCCTCAGCCCCTGCCACTCATCAGTGGCCACCATCGACCCCACAGACCCTTCCGGAGCACCTTCCTGGGCCGTGCCCTGTGGCGAATGCAAGCCATGACAGCTAACAGTCATTCCAGGGCTGCCCTATAGCCACAGTCGCTACCCGCGTGACGGAGAGAAGAAGCTGAACGCAGAGAGGTCACACAGCTCTATGCAGCTCCAGATCTGCACTCTTAACCATTAGGTACAGAAGAAGACCCGTTGATCACCGCCCTTACCATCCAGGAGCTCCTGGCTCACAGGCTCTCTCCTTCTGTACAAATCCCTACCTGATCCCTCTCCTTCCTCGAGGCCCGCCCACCCTCTGGACACAGAATCTGCAACATCTCGTGGCATCAGTTAAATGCCTCTGTCTTGGCCAATGCCTGTGGGGACTGGGGAGACAGAACCAGCATCCAGCTCTTCTCCGGGCCCCAGAGCAGGAGTCAGAGCGGCTGAGGAACGGGAAGGTACTCCCCAAGACAAGCAGAGGGCGCAGAGGGACCACTCCCCACCTGGGGCGCCGGCCAGAGGGGACCCGGCCCAAGCCTAAGGAGCAGCTCTCTCTCTAGGAGGTAGAAGCCCCCTTGTCCTCTCTGTTCCCCTTTTCTCCTGGAGCATCCCTGGGGCCTTTGTCCTCAGGCAGACAGAAGGGGCGAAAAGGAGACAGAAAAGTCAGGACCGCACACAGAGCGGAGGAGAGAGGTCTGTCTCCGTTCCCTCCTTCCCCACCTCACCTCTGGATCCAGAGCCCACACCTCCCTCCGGCTGCCAGCAAAGCTTTTTTCCCAGAGCCCCTACCATCAGCCATGGTCCCCAGGCTCCACCCTGGCTGGGAGGACGCAGAAGACTGAGGCCTGGTCAGAGGCCGACTCAATCATCTCTCTAGAGCTCTCCTCCGAAGTGCCGTCCCCCATGGAGCGGAAGTTCCCAGTAGGGATGCAAGGCTCAGAGAGCACCTATTATCAGGCATGTTGCCCAGCGCGGCACAGGACACCTCACCCCTGCCCTGCCGACATTCGGCCCACGTTACAGATAAGGAAACAGAGGTTTGCCGGAGGTACCGCACAGTCTTCAGACAGCTGGGCTCTGGGGACCCTGGGAACCTGAGACCCGGGTAGGAGGGGCCTGCCCAGGGGTCGCACTGGCAGCAAGAAAAACTCTCAGGCCCACCCTGGGCACCCAGGTGGAGGCAGTGGGGAGGGTGTGCAGGGCCAGGCTTGGCCCCCGCCCCTCGGAGGCCCACAGGAGCAGACACCCTTGCACCCAGAATGAAGGCACAAGGGGGTGGGGAGGTGGTAGAGGAGCGATAAGGGGTAGAATGAGGAGATAAGCGGCGCTTTGGGCAGAAAGCAGATGGGTCACAGTGACCCGGCTGGCCCAGCCCTAGAAGCAGACTCTGTACCCAGACCTTAGACCCAGGATGGGGCAGCCCTGCCTGGTGCGGCTGATAGGGGTGGCAGGGGCGGAGAGCCGCAGTATGGCGGCTGAGGCTTTGGCGCCCCGTGCCCTGCGCTTGAGTCCCCGTCCGGCCATGCATCGTCCTCCTCCACCCTAATTTCCTGTTCTGTGAAGCAGGAAACATAATTTCTCCCTTTTTTGGTTAAAACATAAGAACACACGTAGGGATGCGTGGAGATCTGCTGCTGGCTCCTCCGTGAACGCTGCCGGCCGGCCTTCCACCTGCCCCATGGCCAAGCAGGTCTTGTATTAACTGCTTGCCTTGGGTGGACAAATGGACGCATAATGACACCAAACTCCTAAACGCTTCCCTCCCCACACAGATGAGCGTGTGTGTGTGCACGCGCGCGCGCACACACACACACACACACCTCTTTTTATTTAAAAGAAAACCAGAGGGCCGTAGCCGTCAGCTCCTCTGCACGAGAAGGCAGGTGGCTAAGAGGTTCCTTTAACTAGAGAGAGTTGCTCCCATTAGCCTGGCCCGTCTGCTCGGCCCATCAGCCATCCACCCCTCCTGCCCGCCCACCACAAATCTTCCCAGAGCCTTGACGCTCTGCAGGCTGCCTCAGAGACCGGGTATTTATGGGTGCCGCGCTGACCTCCCTCCCAGCAGGGCCCCTCTGGAGCCCCCTGCGGTCCGATCGGTCCGGCTGTGAAGGCCAGCGGGCTGTATAATTCTCTGGTGGCTGACACGCCACGGGCTGGCCGATGCATTCTGCCGGCTTCGTGGTCAGGGATGTGTCATTTGTCTGCCCAGGACGGACAGTTACTGCCACTTAATCGAAACCGCCTATCTGGGCAGTTAAATTTGCTGTCCGTGGGGGTCCCGGAGCTGGATGTTGAGGGTGAATTGATGTCAAGATGGGTCACTGGACACTCCTGGCCCTCGCCACCCCTCCTGGGTCCTCCCTTGCATCCTCCCAGCCTGTCCTTCATGGTAAGTGACCAGAGAGGCTGGCTGCCTGTGCCCTGGGCACTGCTGCCCACCAAGCGGCAGGTACAGGCGAGTTTCTGCCACTTTGCAGGGAAAAAGTTGCTTTATAAGCAAAGTGGCCCCAATACAGTCCCAGAACGGTCATGTGCTCAGAGGAGCTCTCCCTGCTGTCTTGCTGGCCAGGCCCAGATAAGCCTGCAGGTGTCGATTAAACCGTGGAGCTCAGAGGGGAAGAGAGAGGAAGGGTGCTGCAGCCCCACTTCCTAAGCCTGCCCTGCCCACACTCAGTTCTTCCCCTGTCCTGGCTCACTAACCCCTTACAGCAACCCTACGGGGTAGACACTATTCCACCTCCTCCCACTATCAAGATGAGGAAACTGAGGCCCGGAGGAGTGAAGCCACTTGCCCAAATCATACAGCATGTAAGCGACAGAGCTGGAACCTGACAACAGGACTCTCTGATTCTAGTCTTTGACATTCACTTCTGTGCCACCGTCAGAGCTAACGTGCTGGGATTGCATGAGATGGAAAAATGGAGACAGAGGGACCCCCATCCCAGCTGGGAAAGAGGATAGGGGAGGAAGATCCCAAGAGGACATCTGGAGCCCAGCATCAGACACAACTGGGCCCCCGGCCCCCCTGAGAGCTCAGCTGAGACTCCAGGATGCCTCCTGAGCAGCAAGATGCCATCAGCATCAGAAAGCTGAGTGGGCCTCTGCTCAGAGCCCAGGCTCTGCCAGGGGAGCCCCTCCCTGACCCAGAATCTGGAGCCCCAGGCAGCCCAGGCAGGCCATCCATCACCCTCTGCCCAAGGACCTACTCCTGGTCCCAGCTCTGCTCTGACCTTGCCAACCTCTCCAGCCCCACTTCCCGGGCCCACTGGGAACTCCCAGGAACTGATTCACATTTCAGGGCCTTAGTCTATGCTGTGCCCACTGCCTGGGATGTCCTGAACCTTCTCTACTTTCCAGAAAGGCACAGAAGTCATCTCTGAATCCCTCAGTTAGAGCTGTTTGCTCTCCCCCCAGGGCTCCCTCTGCTCCTTCAGTGGCTTTCAGAGTCCGGGGCATCTTCACTGGCATCTAGGTGCATGTGTGACATCTTCTCCAGTCTGCCAGCTTCCTGGGTCCAGCTGATTTAATGTCCCCAGTGCCCAGCCCAAGGGCTGCTCCACCCTCAGAGCCAGAGAGCCCCCTCTTCTGTCTGCTAAGATGTGTCCCATCCGGAGGTGGGGAAATGAATGATCAGCCAGAAGGGATGCCAGAGTCACACACACCCCTCCCACTTTTCTGCCTCCTCACCACCTCTGGGTTTTGCAAAGAGACACCAGCCCAGGGCCCACTGGACCAGTGGAAAAGAACTTCCACGTGGCTGATGGGAGGCGCTCTAAGGGCTGGGCTGGTACTTATCTGCAAGGCCCCTTTACAGAGGCTGGTGACCACCGCTCATAATCCTGGGCTCGATACAGACTTTGGGAAGGGGAAGCAGGAAGGTTTGGACCACGGAGGAGCCAGAAGCAGGAAAAAACACTCAGCAAAGCTGGGACAAATGCCCTTCCCATCCTGCGTGAAAATCCCCGGGAGACTAGGAAGGCAGCCAGAGGAAGTGCCCTGCCCCTGAGTCCAGGGTTCTGGAAGGCCGGGAATGCCCTGCTCCTCCTCCCCGCTGTGCAGGGGCTGCATGGGGAATCTGAAGGGAAGCTGGCAACCAACCCCTAGCGCTTGAGGTCCTCATCCCCACCACGGCCTCATGTTCAAGAGCCTGCCTTTGGCCCCATCCATTAGGTCGGACCAGAGAGGGGGCAGTGGTGAGAAACCCACCCCTTGACAGACACATGGTGCAGCCCCAGGCCTCAGCATGACGGGCCTCCGCAGTGGGAGCAGTAGCCACCACCACCGATCCCCGCCTCCCCGACGGCCCAGGTCCCAGTCCCATGACGCCGCTAGAGCTCGGAGCACCCACGCCCCATCTTCATCCCCCTCCACGCCAGCCAGGGCAGGCAGCGCCCCCAGCCCATCCGGCCGCATGCCCCTGGAGGAAGCCCAGGCCCAAGTGGCGCCAGCACTGACAATGCCGCTCAAGGCTGCAGTGGCCCCAGCAGGGGGGCAACGGGCCCTGCTGTTTATACCCAGCCCCAGAACAGCCAGGGGGGCAGCCTGGGAAAGCCAAACACCGATAGTCTGGGTTACAGAGTGCCTGAACCCAGGCCAGGGCGGGGCAGGCCTTGGCCAGCTGGAGGGGCCTCTGGGGAGGTCTCAGAGAGCCAGGGCACTGGAGGGGCAGCTCTCGGGCCTCGGGCTCTTCAAGCCGCTAGGTGGGAAAACTAGGAAGTTCTTCCCTATGTCAAGCCTCAGTTTCTCCTGCTGCTTTCCTGATTATTGTAGCTTCAGGTACCTCAACCCAGGGAGGAAGGCTGCCTCGCCAGGGAAGATCAGTGGCAGACCGTGGAAGCCACCACCACCACCACCCACCTAGCTCTCTGAACACACGCACACACCACCATCCAGCATAAACAAGATTTGCAGAGGCAGGAGGATCTTTCACCTCAGCTGGGAAGACAGGCCCACGAATGTCCCAGACTCTAAAACACTAAGAGTCCCATCTGTGTGCGCCGTTGGAGGTGGCGACGATGGGCAGCCTCCCTGAATGGGAGGACAGGATGGGTCAGACCCTCTTCCCAACACTGGGCTGAAGCCTTAGGAGACAAGACAGTCTCCCCAGGACTCCGCTCATCCTTTGAGGGAGCCCCGGGCCTCAGAGAACGAGGGAAATGCGTACTAAAAGAGCCTCAGAACAGGGAACCACAGAGACTGAGGGGGCTTCAGAGACACTGAGAAGCGGAGAGACAGCATGCCAGGGAGAGAGACAGTAAGAAGAGACAGGCTCAGGGACCAAAGCAGCAGAGGCTAGAGGGGCTCAAGGAGGAGAGAAGGAGCCGGAGGGAGCCGGGACCCACAAGGCTGTGATACAGCAGAAATGCTCCTCAGCATCCCAGGGCGGCCTGCGGGTCCCCAGACACTGCCTAAAGCCAGTGGGTAGGATGGCCCCATCTGAAGGACAGTCGGTCTAAGGCTTGGGCAGCCGGGAGGACCATGATGCAAGGCCAGCCGGGCGGGAGGAGAGACTCACCTCCAGCTCCTTGAATACCATGCACCTGCGTGCCCAGTCCACGATGGAGATGAAGGTCTGGTCGGCCATTCTGCACAGAAGGCTGAATGCCGCCGGCTGGTCAGGGCGGCCTTTGGTGGGCTCCTGCAGGCAGCCCAGGATGCGAGCCCGCACCTGGTCCTCATCCGGCTCCAGCTGCAGCAGCTGCAGGATAAGCTCAGGCACACTGGGCCCTCCAGAGAAGGGCTCTGGGTAGCCGTACGGCAGCCCAGGCTGCGGGGGGCTAGCGTAAGGCTCCGGGTACTCAGACTTGATGGCACGGCCAGGAAAGGCAGGGTAGAGGTAGCCAGCCAGTGGCCCGTGGGCACCGGGCACGGCCATGGGCAGTGCCGGGGCCCCAAAGTCGCCCAGCGGCCCAGCAGGTGGGCCAGCAGCCAGGCCCTTGGGCTCAGGCACATGCAGGCTGGGGGGCAGCGCGTAGTCCGGCGCGGGAGGGGGCGGTGGGGGCACCCCCATCGGGGGCCCCGTCTCCAGCTTGAAGCCATTGGCCCGAATCTGTGCCTTCTTCTGCTGCTTCAGGGCCCGGTCCCGCTTGTACATCGGCCCAAACTTGTTCCGGCCGCCCCGCATACGGTCAGCACGCACGGCTGTGGGCAGGGGCAGAGGGTCAGGCTCGCCCTCTCCGAGCTACCTTCCATGCTGCCCGACCACGGATCCTTTCCAAACACATCTGACCGCTCTCTCCCCTGCTCAACACTCTTTCATGGCTCCCACTGACCACAGGGGAAGTCAGTCTCCTTTGCCTGGCCTTCAAGGCCCCGCTCAGCTTTCCAGGCAATCTCTGCTAAGGCCCCTCTCCTTCCACTCCACCTAACTCACCTCCACTTCTCTGCCTGACACGTCTTTCTCCTCCACCCTGCCTTTCATTTTCCTTCTGACTCATACCTTTTTTTCTCTCTCTTGTGGTTGCTGAACACCCAGCCTCAATGTCACTACTTCCAGGAAGCACTCCTGGATTCACTCAGACTCTACTGTCCTTGCCCCACGTGTCCTGTCCTTGCCCACTCTAATCATGCTGAGTGGATCACACCATGTGCTCCTGCGGGCTCAGCCCTGGGCTCAGGTGCCCAGCACAAGGCCTGGCAGGGTGATGGTGACTGGAAGGGGACCCTGGTCAGCCTAGTTCACCGCTGGCCCCAGGATCCAGCTGCTTGTTGACTGACTGCCTAACTGTCGAGCTTCTGCTGCAAAATGACTCAAGTGTCCCTCACTGGCTGCGAATGTGAAGCTGAGTTTAGAACCAGCCAAGGCTCTGAGCTGGGGGAGGGGACCTCTCCTGCTGAGCAGACGCTCCTCGCTCCTCCTCGCCTGGCCAGGAATGTGTCATCAGCCAGACCCAATGGGTGCATCTCTGCAGCTGGAATGCGCCCCCAGCCCCTCTCAGACAGGGCCCCAGCCTTCGCTCTGGGCGACAGGAAAGAGCAGGACACAGGGGCTGGGGGGCCACCTGGCCAATCTTCCTGCCCCCTGGGGTGGGCAGTGCTGTGCCACTCCACAGGCTGCACAGGAGTTTCTGCTACCCACGACGCCAGATCTCTGGCCCCTTGGGACCTGGGGTTAGGGGCCCATGCGGGCCCCCAGGAGCTCAAATCTTTCCTGCCAAAACTTCTCTCCTCCTCTCTGGGCTGAGGGCTAGGGTTGAGGGTAGGGAGGCAAAGAGGGGCCTGGGTTCCTTGGGGACAATTCAGTTGTCCCCCACTGCCCAGCCCCCTCAGGGCCTGGCTAAGAACATGCGGGCAAGGAATCTCACTGGCTCCTACTGGCTGAGTGAATGAACCAGAGAGCTCTTCGGATGGATGGACGGACAGATAAGCGGCTGGGCAGCTGAGTGTGCGGGGGCCGGGCAGTGGTGGTGGGCAGATCCTAACGGAAAGCGAGATCGGCCTGACAGCTAACCTGAAGCAGTGAATGCCCAGGTAACTCCAGCTACCTACACCGTTCACTGCACTCGCTCAGTGGAGGAAGGCACTGCCATTAAGCCCATTTTTCTTTTCTTTCTCTCTCTCTCTCTTTCTTTATTTCTTTATTTCATTCTTTACAGGATCTCTCTCTTGACCAGGCTGGAGTGCAGTGGTGTGATCATAGCTCACTGCAGCCTCCACTTCCCAGGCTCACATGATCCTCCTGCTTCAGCCTCCTGAGTAGCTGGAACTACAGACACCTGCCACTGCGCCCAGCTACTTTTTATATTTTGTAGAGAGGAGGTTTCTCCACCTTGCCCAGGCTGATCTTAAATTCCTGAGCTCAAGTGATCCTCCTGCCTCAGCCTCCCAAATGCTGGAATTAGAGGCATGAACCACTGCACCCAGCCATGCTCATGTTTCAAGGGGAAATCTGCGGTTCAGAGAGGTTAAGGATTTTGCCCAGTGTCACCCAGCCTGATTGACAGTGCCGGCACTGCGACTTGGCCTGTGCTGGCTGGGGTTGGGTACTGGGCGGGTGATGGCGACCTCCTCACAGAGGGAGGAGGCCCACCTCGGGTGATCGACAAGACCAGCGCCAGTGTCCGCTTCCCTTGCAGCGACTGGGCCCTAATGTCGCACGAGGGGCCAATCACCGGGCCCCAGAAACTTCGTGAAGGCCAACAATGCTAGATCCCCTCAGCCCCAATCCCAGCCCCACTCCGTGCTCCCTCGGGCCATCAGGGATCAGGGGTCGAGGCCCGCGCGGCGCGCACCTTCCAGGCGCATCCCCACCGTCAGGCACTTCTGGAAGCGGCAGAAGGGACAGCGCTTGCGCTGCGTCTTGTCGATCTTGCAGCTCTGGCTCTCGGTGCACGTGTAGTGCTTGTTGTTCTGCACCGTGCGCTTGAAGAAGCCCTGCGGGAAGGAGCGGAGAGTCAGCCGGGCCCGCCGCGCCCGCCCGCCGCACCCCCGCCGCGCGCCCCGCCGCTCACCTTGCAGCTCTCACACGTGAGCAGTCCGTAGTGGTAGCCGGACACCTTGTCCCCACACACGGGGCACAGCTCGTCCAGGTCCTCGTCGTAGGAATAGTCCATGCCCGCGGCGTCCGCCTGCGGAAGGACAGCGGGTCAGCGCGGGCCGGTGGAGACCCGCAGCCTGGGGTCCCCGCTGCCACCGCCCTAGCCGCTGTACCCGGCCCGTCGCGCGGTCCCCTCGCTGCGCCCAGGCGCTGCCTCCGGCACCCACCGAGCGCCCGCGCAGCGTCCCGGGGTGGGCCCGGTGCAGCCCTCCGCGCCTGGCCTTCCCCGCCCAGGCCCCGCGTTCCCGCCCCGCCGGAGGGCTCCTCCAGCGTGAGTCCCGCTGCGCCCGATCTGGGGCCCTCGGATTCGATGCGCTTCGATTCGGATTCGTTTGTCTGAGAACAAAACCCCGATTCTGAGAAAACGTGACGGGCTCAGCCGCGGGGAAGACGTCAGGGGACCCGGGAGCGGTGGGGCGCCCGGCCCAGGTGTTCTGGGAACCCAACAGAGACGAAGGAGGCAGAGACAGAGTCTGGGAGAGACAGAGATGGGAGGAAACCCGGGCGAGAGACGAGGACCGACGCCGCAGGGCGCAGAGACCAGGCCAGCCCGAAAGTGCCAGAGACACAGAGATGCCGAGCTGGAGAGAACCCGGCAGGGACGAGACACAGGGAGGGATGAAGAGAGACAGGGAGGCAGACACACACACACACACACACACACACACACACACACACAGAGAGAGAGAGAGAGAGACAGGGAGAGACAGAGAGAGAGAGAGACAGAGAGAGAGAGAACGAGGGGTAGGGGATCAGATCCAAGAGAGACTCCGAGAGACAGCGGAGGCCCAAAGAGAAAACCCAAGAGAGACGGACGCAGAGCCAGAGACATAGCGACAGACGAGAAACAGAGACGCCGAGACGAGGCCGCGGAGCGAGAGAGACACGGAGAGAAAACCTGGAGGCGGAGGCGGCCAGCCCGAGGGTCGGGGACGGGGGACGCGCGGAAACCCGCGCGCCGGGAGCCCGAGCGCCGAGGCGAGGCCCGGCGGGGTCGGACCCGGGACAGGGGCCCGGGCCGAGGGAGGCGGAAAACGACGGCGCCGGGACCGAGAGCCCGAAACGTGGAGCCGCCGGGGCCCCCGCGCCGGGGAAGACAAAGCCGCGGCAGCGACGGCAACGGGAGGCGCAGCCCGCGCTGCCGCCACCACCGGAACGTCGGGCGGGGAGACGCGCAGGGGGCGCGAGGCGCGGAGACCTCGGGCGGCGGGCGGCGGGCTCCGGGAAGCCGAGCCCGAGGTAGGGGAGCGACCTCGGGCGGAGGGGCGAAGTCCCACGGAGGGAAGAGCGCGGGGCCCGGGCCCGGGACGCGAGAGGGGGCGCGACGGCAGCCGCTGCCGGCCCAGCGCCCACCTGGCCGCTCCGGCGAGCAGAGCCCCGCGTCCCTCCCGCGCGGAGCCCGCACCTCCCGGCCGCGCCGCCGCCGCCGGCGAGGAGCCGCACCCGGGCGCAGCGCCGCCCGCCCGCGATGACGGCCGCTCGGGCCGGGGGCGGGGAGGCGGGGGCGCGGGGCTGGCGGCGCGGGGCCTCGGCTCCCCCCTCCCGCCTTCCCCCCGCCTCAGTCTCCCTGCGCCCCCTCTGCCGCCGCCGGGGCCGCTCCGAGGCGCACCTGGGACCCGGGCCCCTCTGCCGCCACCGCGCCCTGCGCCAACCCACCGCGCCCGGGCCGGGGGCCGGCCCCTCTATATCGGCGCGTGCGGTATCCGGGGGCGGAGGCCCGGCCGCGTCCTCCCCCCGAGCCTGGCCCGCGCCCGGCACCCCCTCCGCAGCCCGGCTCCAGTCTTCGCCCTCATCCTCCCAGCCCCCCTAGCCCCAGCCGGGCTCCCCGGACCCTGAGAGCGGCCAGAGAGCGGCGGAGCCCGAGAGCCCCGCGATCTGGGCAGGTGTCGGGCGCCGGGGGCCTCGGGCCACCCGCCTGCGGTGGGAGGAGGCAGCTCCTGTCTGCGAACCCAGCTGGGTCGAGGCGAGGGCCACGCGGGCGGCCGGTCGTGCTGCAGAGTGGAAGTGGGTAAGAGCGAGTGGCGACCGTGGCCGAGGCACGAGTTCACGGGTGGAAGCCAGATTCTCCCATGGGCCCCGCCACGTCTCCTCACTCGAGCCTGCAGCAGCTCTCTCCCCGCCTCGGGTCTTCAGGGACCGCATCTGTGAAGTGGGTAGATGACCGCTCTTCCTCGCTAAGGGCGGGTCGTGAGGACGAACCAAAGCAGTGGGGAAAAGCAAGCGCTTGGCCTGGAGGAAGCGCTCAGGGGCGCCCCGCTGGGGAGATCTGGAGCAAACCCCTTCTTGCCAGCCTCAGTTCTCTGGGCTGGAAATGGGAATCGTGGAAATGCCATTTTACGAACGTCCGAGGCCTAGGGAGGGCCCGAAGCCTCTACTGGCGCAAGAGCTGGGAGAGGAGCCCAGAGGCAGGTCCCCGCTGCTCCCCTCGGAGCTCTCACAGCGGGGTGGGGCGGGAAGAAAGCGCTGGGCGGCCTTGGGGACAAAGGGGCTCCCAGGCCAAGGGTCGAGCAGTTGCTCTGGGCTGGGGACCATGGCGGGGCCACTGTTTTTCATTTGGAGAAACTGACCCAAGAGGAAGCGGCTTGCTCGCATCCCGCCTCCGCCCCCGCCGGCACCTGGGGTCGGAGAGAGTTTGGGGACCATGAGGCCAAAAAGCCGCCATCTTCCAGCCGGAAAATGCTGCAATTTTGCATTGACAGCGGCGCAACCCACCAAAGGGCTCCATGGGCTCCCCGCCTGCCTGGAGGCCCCGGGCTTCGGTCGGAACTGGGCCTGGGGCCTGTGGGCTGCAGCCAGAGACCCCTGCAGACTCCACTCAGCTTGCCCACCCCACAGTGGAGGGGCAGAACCCCCAGACTTGCTGTGCAAGCGTGGGCAAGTCACTTGGTCTCTCTGAGCCTCAGTTTCTCCATGCACAAAGTGGAAAGTGGTGGCCCTACAGATGGAGTACTGCAGTTTCCGTGCAAGAATCTTGGGGAGGAGGGAGGAAAGAGAGCCAGAAACCCTGTGTGAATCGCACCCCATAACCCCAAACCCCGGAGAAACAAAAGCAACTGCCGGAGCTGGAGGTGGGGGTCACCGCTGCCTCTGAACAGCTCCCCATCACAGTGGAGCCCTCAGACAGTGACTCGGGAGTGAAGCGGGTTGGGGGCATGAGGGGCTGGGGTGCCCCAGTCGGCTGTTCTAAGGTAGAGCCCACAGAGGTCTCCTGGAAGCCTGGCGCTGGACACACAGGCCTGGGCCGGCCGGGTGGGTGGGGGCTGGGCTCTGAGGCCCTTCTCCCCCCATCTCCAACCCCCTCTCCCCCAGGGTTTCCACTCTCACCGGCTGGGAGCCCCTGGCTCCTCCGCACTCCAGGCGCCCACCCCCACAGCCCCAGGTTCCAGCCCCTCACCCACCCACCCAGGGAAGCAAAGCTAGATCTGGCCCAGCCGCAGAACCCAGGCTGACAGATGGACGCCAGAGACAGACACACGGATACACACCAAGACTCAGAGACAGCAACAGAGACAACACAGACACGCAGGCAAGGGACAGAGCCCCAAGACAGGCCCAGAGCCCTCCGGACACACTCACAGACCTCTAGGCTCAGACCCACACAGCCTGGTGGACGCCCGGCCAGCGACAGCGGGACACCAGCGGACCTCCATGGGGCTTGCGGTCACAGGCCTGGCTCCTCCCCTCGGCAGCCCGGGGAAGAAAAAGGGGTAGCATGGTGGGAGGGTGAGTCTGGGAGACCCCTGGCCCCTTCCCTGCCCAGAGCAGGGGGCACCGGTCACTGAGCGGAGCAGGCGGTGGCTGGCCCAAGCTGCAGGGAGGCACTGCAGAAGGAGGCTGGCCATTAGAGGCCTGGGCCCAGGCCCTCACTTACGGAGCGGAAGCAGCGCTCTCACGCCGGATGAGGGTGGCAGTGGGCACCGGGGGTCCAGGGGGAGGCTCCGGCAGCCCAGGTGGGGCGGTGGCGACCGTGGGCGCACAGGAACCCCGTCACACCGCAGCAGGCGGCAGCCGGACGGCAGGCTGGCCCTGCCCGTCCGTCCTCCTCCTCCTCCCCGCCCTGGGGGGGCCACCGGAGGCCCAATTGGTCTCTGCCCCCACGTGACTCTGCAGGCCTCTCGCCTTCTTTGTTGGTGTTTCTCTTCATTTACGTCTATTTTTTTCTTCTCCTAAAAGAAAAAAAAATACCCCTATCTATCTGGGGGCCGAGGGTGGGGGCGGAGGCCAAGGCACTGTGGAGGCCTTGGCCAGCTGGCTGTTCCAGGCCCGCTGTGGGAGCCCAGAGGCAGGGACCCCACGGAGGCGGGTAGGCAGCCGCGCTTGTTAGCGACCGGGTGGGAGTGGGGCCTGATTTATGGGCTGCTCCCCCACCCGGCCTGCCGCCTGGCCTCTCTCCTTGCGAATGGCTACCTCCCTGGGGCCTGGCCGGGCGTGGTCTGGCCCAGCCCGGACATTGGAGTGGATTCGGGACAGGCCAGTGGGGAGGCAAGGGCATGGCGACTCGACCAGGTGGGCTGCTGCCGAGACCTGTCGTTTAACTCTTCCATCAGGTGGAGGAAGAGGGGGGCTAAAAGGCGAGCAGGTGAGCGGCCTGGACACCTCATGCGTGCATGCCAAGGTGGCCTCTGACTGTCCCCATCTGCTGTGGGCTGCTGATGTTCCCATCGGTGGCTGGAAAAACTGAGGCTGAGCGGAGACCGCCTCTGGGCCAAGTGGTGGCAACGGTGGCCCCAGGCTGAACCAAGTGTGTAGCTAGGCCAGGAGAGGACAGGGTAGAGGGAAGGGCCTTTATCTAGAAGGGTAGGCCTGTCTACAGCCTGGTATGTCCCGTCCGATCTCCAGGCCCAGATGGCTCTGAACTCTCTCCTGGTCCTGTAGGGCCCAGGCTGCAGGGCCCTGTGCTGCTCCCACAGTGACTGGATCTTTCGTGGGTTCCTCTGCTCATCTCACATTTGCTGAGCGTGCACTTAAGGGGTCAGGAGCTGTTCTGGGCACCAGGGATCTCACAGGGAAGAGAAGTCTCTGTCCTCAGAGGATTGACCTCTCTGCCTTTCATCCTGGGAGTGGGGGAAGGGCACAGGGCGACTATGGGGCAGTCACTGGTGAAAACCACCCCTCCCCCCACATGCCCCTTCATTGGAGGAGATAAGCAAATCATATCCAACACTTCACTTATCTGGAACGAGAGGCACTTTTCTGGATAAGTGAAGCCAACTATATATATATTTTTTTTTTCATGGAAAGCCACTGAAAAAGTAGAAATACCAACTATATTTAAAACCTAGTGTGTGCTTTCTAGCTAGGCGCTGTGGCTCATGCCTGTACTCCCAGCTACTTGGGAGGCTGAGGTGGGAGGATCACTTGAACCCGGGAGGCAGAGGTTGCAGGAAGCCAAAATCACGCCGCTGCAGTCCAGCCTGGGTGACAGAGTGAGACTCCATCTCAAATAAAAGAATAAAATAAAGTAAAACCTGGTGTGTGTTTTCCTCATTATGCTACTTAAAATTGTGTGTGAATATACAAGAATAATACTGATAGCCTGTAGTCCCGGCTACTCAGGAGGCTGAGGCAGGAGAATGGCTTGAACCCAGGAGTTTGAGCTGTAGTGAGCTATGATTGTGTCACTGCACTCTGGCCTGGGCAATAGAGTTTTAATAATTAATATGGCCGGACGCAGTGGCTTATGCCTGTAATCCCAGCACTTTGGGAGGCCAAGGTGGGCAGATCACAAGGTCAAGAGATGGAGACCATCCTGGCCAACATGGTGAAACTCTATCTCTACTAAAAATACGAAAATTAGCCAGGTATGTTGGCATGTGCCTGTAGTCCAGCACTACATTCCAGACTGTCTCCAAAAAATAATAATGAATAATCATTAATTCAATATTAATAATTTTATAATTTCACAGTCAAAACTGATGGAATATATTCCATCTACAATATAAAATACAGCGTATTCCCCAACGTGTATGACCTTGTAATTATGTTTTTCACCTAGAGAAGTTCTTACAAGATATACTTCTCTTGCACATGGCTGAACGTAACTTGTCTCCCTGCTTTATCTTAATATTCTTCTTTTTTGTGTCCCTATTTTATGTCTTTTGAGACAGGGTCTCGCTCTGTCACTCAGGCTGGTGTGCAGTGGTATCACAGCTCACTGCAGCCTCAACCTCCTGGGCTCAAGCGGTCCTCCTGCTTCAGTCTCCCAAACAGCTGAAACTACAGCACGTGCCACCACACCTGGCTAAGTTTTGTATTTTCTTTTGTAGAGATGGGTTTTCGCTATGCTGCCCAGGCTGGTCTTGAATTCTTGGGCTCAAGCAATCCGCCCACCTAGGCCTCCCAAAGTGCTGGGATTACAGGAGTGAGCCACAGCACCTGGCTTTAGTGTCCCTACTATTTTTTGTTTTTGATATGGCATCTCAATCTGTCACCCGGGCTGAAGTGCAGTGGTATAATTTCAGCTCACTGCAACTTCCACTTCCCGGGTTCAAGCAATTCTCCTGTCTCAGCCTTCCAGGAAGCTGGGATTACAGGCACCCACCACCCTACTGGGCTAATATTTATATTTTTAGTATAAACAGGGTTTCAACATATTGATCAGGCTGGTCTCGAACTCCTGACCTGAGGTGATCCCCCTACCTCGGCCTTCCAAAGTGCCGGGATTACAGGCGTGAGCCACTGCGCCCGGCTTAGTGTCCTTATTTTAATGCAATGATTTTGTTTCTGGACTAATATCACTCACCCTCGGAATCTAACAAGAAATATCCCAGCAAATACCCATCACTAACATGTCACATACCTGTAACAACAAAATCATGATTCTTTGCACCTCGTTTGATGAGTGACTTTATGAAATGGGGTCTGCTTTGTCTGCCTTCTTTTTCTTTGAGACAGAGTCTTGCTTTGTCGCCAGGTGCCAGGCTAGAGTGCAGTGGTGCAATCTCGGCTCACTGCAACCTCTGCCTCCCGGGTTCAAGCAATTCTTCTGCCTCAGCCTCCCGAGTAGCTGGGACTGCAGGCTCGCGAGACCGTGCCCAGCTAATTTTTGTATTTTTTAGTATAGAAGGGGTTTCACCATGTTGGCCAGGATGGTTTCGATCTGTTGACCTCGTGATCCGCCCACTTCAGCCTCCCAGACTGCTGGGATTACAGGCATGAACAAGACAAACAGGTCTCTCTCCACACCATGATGCCATTGAGGGAACCAGCCTGGCTTTGTCATAGTCTCCTGGTGAGTCCTTGAGCCCTGAGAAAGAGAATTGCTAGCAGAATCTCTAGGTTAAATCTCAGTTCTACCACTTTCTAGCTGTGTGACCTGGGAGCAGTCACTTCCCCTCTCTGGGCCTCACGCCTTCTCTGTAAAACGGGGATGAAAGGAAACAATACGTGTAACGTGTTCAGTGGCTGGCTGGTATGTCGTGTGTGCTCAGTAAGTGTCAGCAAAACACAAACAAACAAGCAGCTGAAGGACTGGCTGATCTGTCCTCAGAGGCCCTTTCCCTGTTGAGTCTGAGATTGCAACATCATCGTGGACACAGTTTGCCCTTCTGTGATGAGCGCCTCACCCCAGCCTGGGGGACCCTGCAGGAAAGGCCTGATCTATCTCTGGAGCCACAGCAGCCCACGTGCAGCAAGCGTTCAAACTTGCTGAATGACTGCTTTCCCCTGCACCTGTAGGTAGAGCTCAGCTGGCCGCTCCTTGGGTCCTGTCTCCTCTGTCGGCGGCATCAGCTGTCACTCGCCGCCACTCAAGGCTTGGTGCTCCTTATCCCCTAACCAACCCTGGCCATGATCACGGACACCTCTTTCCCCTGTGCTCAGCCCTCCTTCCTCCCACCCTCAGCCAAACTGGGTGTTCCGTGTGGACTGGGGCAGCCAGGGGTTACCTGGGAATGGCCAGGCCCCAACTCAGAAGTGCCCCTTATGTGCCGGGTCCCCAGCTAACCACCCCACATCTGCGGTCAGTATCGAACCTCTCCGGCATGCCAGGAAGTAGGCAGTAATTCCCTCTTAACCCCCATAGCAGCAGTTAAAAGGTGAGGAAAGTCAGGCTCGGGGAGACCAGGTATCTTCCCAAAGTCACCAGGTGAGGGTGTGATGGGACCAGTATTCAAATCCCGGCAGTGGAGTCCAGAGCCCAGGCTGACTCCTCTCCACCCTGCCAGAGCCCCTGGGTGGCCTATCTGTCCTTTCCTTCAAGACTCAGCCCTGGTGGTCCCGGGCCATCAGACCCACCCGGAGGGAAAGTGAAGAGGAGTGTAGTCTTGACTCAGGCACCCCTCCCCCCGCAACCTCCCTCCCCAGGCAAACAAAGCCCGGGGTCTCTCTCCTAAGTGGGGACTTTCCCAAAGTGCCAGGCCTATTTCCTGGAGGTGGGATAAGGAACAAACAAACCAGAGGCCCAGACACTGAAACAGAGGAGAGGGACAGAATCATCAGGCTGCAGAGTGGAAAAGTGGCCAGAAAAAGGGAGAAGCTGTAGAGGCGTGGGCAGAAAATGTGAAGAGAGAGAGAAAGGGGAGACCCAGTCGGGGAGGGAGGGAGGATGACAGAGAAATTCAGAGTGGTGGGGGTGAGAGAGAGAAGAAACCAGAGTGAGAAGAAATGAGGAAGAGATAGAGAGTAGGGATGAGAGAGATTCAGAGACAGAGAGAGACTGAGGCAGAGAACAAGAAGCGGTAAGAGCCAGGGCCTGG
Source organism: Cacajao melanocephalus (assembly GCA_963573385.1). Lineage (NCBI taxonomy): Eukaryota > Metazoa > Chordata > Mammalia > Primates > Pitheciidae > Cacajao > Cacajao melanocephalus. Next base: position 37,020 of record CAUYLG010006795.1, on the reverse strand, counting down.
ACAGCTGGAGGCAGAGGGAGGGTGGATGTAGAGACCCCGTGCAGGGCAGCAGAGGGGGCAGGGCTGCTGGCAGCAGTGGAGGCTGTTTCCGCTGCACCCCTTATCAGCCTGCTGCCAGATGTTCAGATCCGATGCCAATGTCAGAGAAGTCCATAGCGCTGGGTCAAGGCCGTGGCCGGCGGGAGCCTCAGCTGCAGTGTGGGGAGGGGGGCTCGGGGCCTGCAATAGACCTGCTTGCTCTTCCCCCTCCGCCTGGTGGCTCTCTGGGCTGGACCACCTCATGGGGATGGGAGAGACCAGGTGGCTCTGTGGCCACTTCTCTAGACTGAGAGCAGGGACTCCTGGCAACACATGGACACATATATCTTTGCACATTTGAGAAAGCACGTGGACACACACTCAGACACGAGTGCACCGTGCCACAGGGGGACGGCTCACAGAGTGCAGTGAAGAGCAGCACCCCACAGCCCGCTGGAGCCCCTGCTCTGCGTGTTCAGCTTAGGGCCCCCACCCCGCAACCCCCTCACCTGACCCAGGACTGCAGCCTGAGCTGGAGAAGCAAGGTAGGAGCCTCTTTGTGGCTGGTGCTATTCTCAAGGCCCACACTGCTCTTCTATGAACCGCATGCACTCAGAATCTGCTGCCCCCGCACCCCGCCGGGCTGGGCACAGGACCTGGGACCCTTAGAACATGGGACCTGGGGGATCCTCTGGAGGAGATGCAGAAGGTGGCATCTGGCAGAGCGGGGCTCCAGCCTTGGGTCTGGCCTCTCCGCCAGGCTCCTGGAGCATGCAGCGCAGCTGGGGCCCCCGGCCTGGGGTAGCTTATCTCACGGTGCACACGCTCGGCCCTCAAGGGGTGACCCAGCCTTGCTCCCCACATTCCACTTCAGCCACGCAGCCAGCGGGCCCCCCACAGCCCCGAGACAGGGCCTGTGCTTGGGGGTGGTCAGGAGCCACCACGCCGAACCACCCCCTGCCCTCGGCTCCAGCCCTGCGCAGCCACCTCTGGTGTCTCTTCGCTTGTCTCTGCTTTTATCTGTCATGATGAATCTGTCACTGTCGGTACCTTAATCATGTTCTAATTTGTTTCTCTCTGCTATTTTCAGCCTTTTAGTCTGTTTTTCTTTTCTCTCTCTGGGGTCCTTGAATGGGGCCACATCTAGGGATACTGCTGCTCTTCTTTCTGGCTTATAGTGGCCAGCCGAGTGGGACTGTCTATGAGAACTCAGGCGAGGGGACAAAGGGCCTCAGCAAGCTGAGACCTTGGAACTGTAATGGGTGAGCTGGGGCAGCCCAAGGAGCCCAAATTCAGGCCCCTCCCACCCACCTGCTAGGAGTCAGCCTGGATGATGGGCAGTGGTGAGGCCTGGCGCTGGAGGCTCCGCTGTGTAATGGAGAAGCCTGGGGGTGGCAGCGAGGGGGAGGAAGCTGGGGCTGGAGGTCTCCCAGCCTGAGAGCCTCCTTCCTGTTTGTAGGGAAGTGACTGCCTCAGAAACCTGCCAGTGGGAGAGGAGGGAGGCCATGGGGACTTCCAGGAAGCTGGCCAAGGGCCCGAGGACACCCTCCCTGTGCCCACATGGGGCCCTCTGGCCCTGGCTTAAAATAGTGCAGTTCCTCTTCTGCTGCTGCCGGGCCCAGCCCAGACCTCAGAGGGCTGCTGGCTGGCTGCTTGTGCTGCTGGCAGAGCCCGGGTACCCAGCCCTCCTCAGACTGTGGCTGGAGGCTTCGTGTCTCAGCAACATGGGTGGTAATGGGGAGTTGCAGAAAAAGCCTGGGTTCCTGAGTCAGAAGCCCTGGATTCAGGTCTCAGCTCCAATACTGACTAGCTGTGAGACTTTGGGCTGGTCCGTGTTGCCTCCCTGAGCCTCAGTTTCCACTTACGGAAAACAGGGTGAACACTTTTAACCCTAACCAGACCACGTATGTAGCAGATTCCTCTGGACCTTGCCACATATAGAGTGGACACTCAAAACATGGGAGTCCTTTTGTCTCCAACTCCTTACCTGAGGAAGTGCCTCTGGAAGTTCCCCTCAGTACCTACACTGCTCCTAGGACTGGATGTTGAACAAGAAAGGTTTGTGGAGAGGGAGCGTGCAGGGAGGGCAAGGATGGGGCTGTGGTCTCCATGGTGAGACTCGTTACCAAGGGAACAAGACTCCAAGAGCCCTGGGTCTGGCAGTTGGGCACTTTTGCCACAGGATCTCTGAGAGGCTGATTACCACTGTGGACCTAAAACCCTGATGGGCAGCCAGGCCAAGGCTCCTGGCTCTGCTAAGTTTCTGCTGTTGGGGTGTAGGGGTGACAGCTCCCCGTACCTAGCTTCCTTTTATGTACTGACTTCACTGAGCCCCAGGGCACTAACCCTGTCCCCCATCTCCCATGACACCGGTACCATCAACACCATTTGTCTCACAGGGAAAGTGAGAATCAGAGATCTATCTGGGTCAAGGTCACAGACAACCCAGAAGAGCAAGAGCTGGAATGAGAACTCAGGTGGTGAGATGCCCGACTGCCGTCTCCCAGACTGCTTGAGGGAAACAACCCCTGGAAAGAGCTCCGTGGAGCCAGACCCAGCCTCATCCCAGCACTCTCCCCTGCCATCATTTCCAGGGGCTTCTGTCTTCAGACTCTGACTTAATTCGGAGTAGCAAGCCTTCCCTGTTTCTTCAGGTATGTAAATGGCCTTACCTCCGAGGGTTTGCACAGGGATGAGAATCAGAGCACAGATCTTGCCGAATAGTAGGTGATCAATCGATGCTGGTTTATATTCATTCCTGACATCTCGCCAGTTATGTAACCTTAAGCAAATGACTTACCCTTTCTGGGCTCAGTTTTCTTGTCTGTAATATGGGATCATTATAGCATCAACTTCACTGGGTTGCTCTGGATAATCAGTAGTACTCTGGCGCACACAAATACTTAGCACAGTGCTTCGCTTTGTTTTCTAGATGTTACTTTATTATTCTTCTCTATTACTGGCTGGCACCCAGGAAACTAAAAGCTCAGCATCACATAAGCAGCAAAGAGCAGTGTCCTGTTATTCCACGGAATATTATTATCCCAGCGGAAGTTTAACAGGAGGCAAAAATGTCCAATGCTCAAATGCTTTTGGTAGGACGTGGGCTAAACAACATTAGTTTTCTTCAGGTGGGAATTCTCAGAGCCTTTAATATGCCAATAAGGGCTGAGAATCAATGTGGACCGAAGAGTGAGTGCAGCACTTCCCATATTTTTGGCAACAGAATTCTGACTTCTTGTTCCACGGAACCATCTTGTGGGGTGTCTGTGTTGAGAAGCCATACCGATGTAGCGCCTGCAGTATTCTACATGCCTGGGCAGCACTGCTTTTCAGCTCAATTTGGTTGGGTCTGTTCATCTACCTCTTACAGAATTAATTCTTTTTTAACTTAATGTTTTGTTTTGTTTTGAATGGTAAAAGGTTCACCCAAAGGCCATTACTAAGCTTTGCTACAAACTCTGGACATCCACATTCAGCACTATTCAATTGCTAAGGCTGAACAGGGAGGAAGCCTGTTGTAACTTTAGTATCAGATAGACCTGGATTCAAAAGCCAATTCTGCCACTTACTTGTGTCATCTTAAGCGAAAGGCCTAACTTCCTCAAGCCTCAATTTGCTTATTAGAAAAATGGGGCTGAGACCTATCCCTTGCAAGGCTGTTATGAAGATTACTGAGACGACACGCATGACACACCTATCACAGTGCCTGGACTCCCGAGGCGGTCGGCCAATGTGTCCCTTCTCCTCCCGGCACCTCTGTGTATCTGTTCCCTCTTGTGGGGCAAGGAAGACAGTCTATTAATTCGTTCTGCAGCATTTCCTTTGTTCTAAATCCATCTCTTTCAAAACTCAAGGGCTCTCTGGTTTCTTGTGCTGGAGGCTGAGGAATGGGAAGGCAGCTGGGCTTCCCTCATTTCATACAAGAGGATTAATAGACTTTGATCAAACGCTCTTCAGCCTTTATCTTCCCAGCCTGAGGAGCCTTCATTCTCTCCCATCTGTCTTCACACGCCCCTCAACCCAAACTCTGCCACTTCTCTGATCATACGAACAGGCCTGCAGGACAGTTGGGCAGATCTGGGTTCAAGTCCGAACTTGACACTCCTGTATGATTTTGGCCACGTCCCTTGACCTCTTAGAGCCTCCATATCTTCTGCTCTGGAAAAGCTGTTAACAGACCTCACCCATTTTCTGGAAAGACAGTATTGCTTTGCTGGAGCACAGTGCATCCAAGGCCATCCACTGGCCTCTCAAGCACTGTGGTGCCACTCTCTTTCCCGAGACTCAGCACAGCTTTCTTTCCCCACACTCCTGAATGTGGCATCCAAGGCTCCCAACTGCTTCTGCGGCGTCAACTCTTGTTGATCCTTCCCACTGGCCACCACTCCTGCCATGGTAGTCCCTTGTTATGCCCAAACACTCCCATCTTTCTGATTCACAGCCAGGCCTAGGAGATGCTGTGGATCCCTTTGCCTAGTGACTTTATACAAGCGCCATCTTCAACAACACTCATCTGTGAAGCTCTTCCTGACTCCTACATAGAACAAGCCACTCCTTCTCCAGGCCCTTACAATCCCACATAATCCTCATGACAACCCTCATGCCCCTGCGCTGTGCAGGCGTGTGTCTGCCTCTCCACTAGGCTCACTTCCTCTGGTAGTACCACTCCCCTCGGGAGAGTCTTCTCACCTCTCTCAACTGTAGTTTCTTCATTTACAAAACAGAAATAATGATCTTTGAAGTTCAACATGGTGCATGACGCACAAGGTGGGCACTTTAGTCAGTGCTGGTTCAATGATTCAGGTAGTTCAGAGAGACCACCCCCAGCCAGAGCCTCAGCAACAGGAACTGAGGTGGGCGTCAGTTATGAGCAAGAGCCGCAGGTGTGAAGGCTCAAGCCGGTGCCTCAGGACACGCCATCATCCCTCCCCAGAACCCCAGACAAGCTTCACAGACAGATGCCATGTGCAGAAGCATTCACATTTATTGATTCAATACAGTATCTAACATTTGCTAAACATGCATTTCACACTAATTGGTCACATTTCCACAGGTAGTCAATTCACAGAGCAGAGCCCATCCCTTGCCAGCTGGCAGGGTGGGAGGTAGCAGAGGGCCAGGATAGCCTGCAGAGCCCGCCAGCTATCATTTGGTCATGCAGGGTTGATGGAGCCAGGCTGGCGGGCAGCCCTTGGCCGGCCCTTTGGGGACAAGGGCTGAGACATCCCGTTTCCTGATTCCTACACACAGGACTGTGGGTGGAGGCGGAGCTAGGACAGGTAACACGAGGGTAGGCTCCTGGATGCGTGTGCCATCAGGGCCCCTAAAGGTAGTGCCTATAGGAGTGGTGCTCCCTATGCCCTGGAGCACAGGAAGGAAATGGAGGTCTCTTCAAGGGCACGACTAGTCCCTGGCTGGGTAGGTGGGAAGGAATCCCCACACACAGCCCAGACATTACAGTGCAGCCCCTATGGCAGACCTAGGATGGCAACACAGACAAAAACACCAACACCCCAGGGCAGGCGGGGCTTCTTTCCCCGACAGAAACACGTACACAGAGCAGGAGCTACGGTATTCTTTTCCCACAGGAATCCTCAGAGAGGAATCACCAGGATGTCACTTAAGAGGTAGTTTTTTTTTCTTTTTCATGGAAATTTGAGTCAACAAATAATCACCTATTACAAGACATTTTAGAGAAAAAAAACAATAGTCATCAAAGGGCACAGATGGCAGGGCTAGGTCTGGAAGACTAGCCTCCACCAGCAACACAACTTTTGCTCTTGGGCTTGGAGAGGGCTCTGACCTTATTCACCGCCTCCTTTTGAGCCTACAGTTGATTCCTGTGCAGGCTGTGGCCCATTTAGGGCTGCAGGCCCAGAAGACGGATGCCAGATAAGGACTGGACTAGACAGAAGAACCAGGCTTCTATGAGCTGGTAGAGGCAGGGCCACCGTGGCTCATGTCATAGGACAGCTAGAAGTCTTCAAGTCTCATGGTGGCCCAGGTCTGGCAAGCAGAAGCCCCAGCTTGCTCCAGACCCGGCAGGCTCTCTAGGGCTCTCGCCTTGGAGGAAACAGTTCAGGTCTGGCTCCCAAGCCCAGAAAAAATGTTGCCGTAGCAGCGAAGAGAGGAGTTTCTGGGGACCCTGTAATTAAATACACATCCCTGAGCTGTGGCCCCAGAAACCCTTGTCTCCAGGCTAACCAGTTTCCAGCACCTGGTGGAATGACTGCCATTTCTCATCCTGACACACAGATAAAACATCATTTCACAGACACTGGACATAGATGCTTCAAGCCATAGATGCTTCAGCGGCAAAGGCAGAGGGGAGTGCAAGGGAATGCGCATGGAGTAGGGTGGGGAGGCGAGGGAGTAAGAGTAGCGGTTTTTTCGTTAATTTTTTTTTGTTTGTTTTTTGTTTTTTTTTTGTTTTTTACTTTAAAAAAATCAATAAAAAAAATCAAAGTTTAATAAAAGGGCTGGTCTGAAAGACTGGATTCTTAAAACAATTGCAAAAATTTCAAAAGCAACAAGGAAAAAAGACATGCACCAGGGGCCCAACGTGGAGGGCCTGGAACCACTGCTCAGCCTTCTGTCCTGCTGAGAGGTAGGGTTCCCTGAATCTGGCCAATCTCGGACATGGCTTAGATGCTGCCCACACTGGGTTTGTCTGTCTCCATTGGTCCCATTCCCTCAGGAAATCAAGAACAAACAAATACACGAAATGGGTAACAGAGCAACGCAGCTAGCTCAGGGCCCAGGATTTTAAGGGTCTGGTGACACTGACCATGGCAGGTACTCACTTCCCTGAAAAAGGGTGGCAGATGAGAGGCAGGCTGATGTGGAGTGGGCGATGTTCAGTGACGCCACAGAAACCCTTAGGATTCCCCATTCCTTGCTCTGATTCTGGGGAACAGGACAGGGAGGATCCTGCCTACTTCCTCCTATCCCTGGGGGCTTGCCCACTGCTCTTGTGAGCAGGGCATACTGGCTGGGTGTCCTCTGAGCCAGGCTGAGTGCTTTGAGACAGGTTCTGGGGAATTTCTCCAGATTAAGGGCAAGACCACCAAACCTTGCAAAGGACTCCAAAAGTCTACAAAGGCAGCCAGAGAGCATGAATAAGTTCCAAGATGCCAAACTTTTGTCTTGGGACAAGAAAACATCAAAAAGGAGAGGGAGGGAAAGGCTTGCATGTTTCAACACAGTACAAGGAGGTGGGATTCTCCTTTTCCACGTGGCTTTCAGAGTCATATTTTTATGGCGTAGAAATTCTCACTCAGAGTGAGTGCTTTTGGTGGTTGAATCAGAGAGAGGACAGAGAGAGGAATTAGAGAAAACGTGTACAACTTTTCTCTCCTTCCACAATCAAAAGGCTACCTATTAACCAAATGTTATGGGAAGAAAGGCAAAAAACAAACACACCAAACCTCCCCCTCCAACCTTTCTCTGTGTCCTTCAAACCAAATTCACAAATACATCTAGTGGCTGACCTAATGTCTCCACGCTGCTAGCTACACTCCTACCTTCTCCGCATAATACCTGAGTTTGCAATGCAACACATTCACTTTACCCTGTTTAAAAAAAGCCCACGTCATAAAAGGACTGGGTGCAGAAGACATTAAAGACGGTCCACAGGTCAGGCTCCGGCTCGGAACACACGGCCACTTGGCTCAGAGATTCTGCAGGGCTCTCGGCAATGAATGGGCTCTTTGTTCTGTGGAATCTGCTGCAAACATTTGTAAAACTGGATTTGTACAATGGCAACTTGCAGAACCTTTCCCCCACTCCACAAATTAACAACTTGCTCTGTTTAATACTATGTTATTGGAGAGACACGTTCTTGCCTCATCAGAGAGCAATTTCCTTTGACACCCAACACAAGGGGTAAAATGTTTAATTTGAAATGCAATTTCAAAAATAATAGTTGGACAGATGGAGGCCTCAGCAAAGAAAGATGCTGTACGCAGGAACTGTCTAAGAGAAGGGGTCTATGATATGTGTCTCCTTCCCAATCTGGAGGAAAGCAGCTCAAAGTCTGACCTATGGCCAAAGAATGTGATCTAGTTGGTTAAATTAAAAAAAAAAAATCAGGGGAAAAAGTATCGTGAACTTAGAAATAAACAGATACACAAGAACATACAAAAATCTTCCCACTGATGTGAACAACATGCTAGCTGGAGCTTTTCCTGAGGAACATATCTTTTCTCTTTCTCAGAGCAACCGGGGAAACGGCATCGAGGCATAATGCTTTGAGTTTTAGATCCATCAAGGGGCAAAATCATCACTCTGCTGGTACCCGTAACATTTCACCAGACAGAAGAAGTTACAATCAGACATGGACTATCCATGCACACGACATGGTGGCCTCCTGGGTAGCTTTACTAGGCTGAGTTGGGGAGAGAGCAAACAGCCTTTGACTAAAGAAGCAGAAGGAGAAGCCATGGACCTCCAACCTACTCAGGCATGCAGCCAGCTAAGAGGTCTGCTTGCCACACCGGCTGTGGAAGGTACCTGGGTGTAGGCAGGACAACTATTATATTAAGGCAAAAAGGGGAAAAGCACCTGAAACAGTTCCAAGACAGACCTGGTGTGGCACTGGCCAAAGTCAAGAGGGTAAGGAACACTTCCTGGGATGAGGTGGGGCAGGTAGTAAGAGAACATGGGAGTCCAGGCCATGTCTGCAGTGAAGCAGCCAGGCCATCAGGAACCTGAGGTAGTTTAAAGCCCCCCTTCCCTTCCAGGTGCTTCTGGCTCCAGCCCTCCAGGCCTTGGCTGGTCAGTCCACTGCTGAAGTAAGGGGCAGCTGGGCCACTCTGGGCCTTGGGCTTTGTGTTCTGGGTCCCTGAGGAGAACTGGTCTCATTCTGGAGAGAAAAGGAGAACTTGGAGAAGAACTTAGGAGCAACATTTCTGGTCAGCAGACAGGTGAATCGTCCTTCCCACTGTTTACAAAAGACTGCAGGTTTTGGATTCAGACCTGAGGGAGCGGTAGGAAGGGGTGGGGAGAGGAACAGGGGATTTCAAAAGAGGAGTGTCTATTCTTTTCGCAGTCTGGCCTTGCCCTACTACCCTTTGAAGAAAACAAGGTGAAAGAAGAATAAATCAGTAGTGGGCACCAGGATTCAGAACATGGCATTCTGCTCAGCTGGTTTTTCAAAGGGCCAGTAGGAAGTCAAATATGTAAGGGAGCAAGAAGGAGAAAGGTGGACCTCAGGAGATCTAGGTAAGGAAACTAGGTAGAGCTGGCAGCCCCAAGGGAGCTGGGAGGCGAGTCCTGCGGATCAACTGATTGCCAGGTAGAAGGTTACAGTGGTGGTGCAGGGGTAGGGGCAGCATTGTGTGAGAACAGACACTCTTCTGCCCTTAGGACTTCTTGGGTGGAAGGAAACCTGCCTTAAATTTGGTCACTGTGTCCTACTCTCTTAATCTTCATGCTTTCCAAGGAAAGGGCATGGCGCAGTCTTCACCCCTGTCCTGTTGCCGTCTCACCATCCCTGCTTAGTCAATCTCCTAACAACACTTTGCCCCTTTACAGTGTGCCCTTTTACTTGGCAATTCTGTGGCTTAAAAAGGCAATTTGCTCTCTGACAGACAAATGTATGAGTCTGCTGAGAAAATGTGGAAAAAGTAGGGATGGCCACACCCCCTATTTCCATTGAGGTAGTCATCTTTGTTAACATTATGGAAATAGTCATCTTAGCCCCATCCCACCCTCTCCCTCAAAATACAAAAGAACTATTTCTAAACAATGACAACACTGTCACATTAAACATCTTCACATCTGTAAACTGTAAGAAGATGTATCGGCAGCATTCACACAAAAGCATGTGCATCATGTTGAAGGCCATACATTCAACTCTGTCGTGAAATAAATATATAGAAAAATGAGGTTAAAAAAACAGACAAACAAAAACTCTTCCTGCTGTGGAGGCAACTGGAAATGCTGCTCCACAGCCTCCATCTTGGTCTCTCTGGCTTTTTCCTCCAGAGCCCATCCTGCCCACCCAAGGCGAGGTGGTCGGCCTGAGGAGGGCGCTGGGAACAGGTCATTCTTTGCCCACACTTGTCTTGCAGGAATGCAGCACCACCTTAAAGAGGAGAGGCAGCTGCTCCAGGGGCACATTCACCATCTTTCCTGGGAACAAGGCGGGAGAAGAAGAGTTAGCAGCGGCCACTAGTGGATGGGCAAGTTGGCCTCCCTAGGATGGTGGAGAGGGAGTATCACCTTGCTGAGTGTCTGGGGCAAGAGAAGTGCCAGGAGTGTCACAAAGATCAGACACACTGGGCTAACATTCAGACCCCTCTGGGTGCCCTAGGGAGCCTAGTAACGGTGCCAACTCATCATCCTACTATTCAGGGAGTATTTCCTCTGTTCTAGGTGGTTAAATGCATTAACTCGCTTAATTCACACACTACTTCTGTGTACTGCTTTTTACCCTCATTTTATAGATAAGGAATCTGAAACAGAGGCAGTCCAAGAAACTTCTGTCCTATTTTCTTCATCCCCCCCAAGCCCCTGTGGATTATCTAACTAATATTCTATAAAATACTGCACTTCAGGATGGTTTAATAGGTTAATAAAAGTACTAGGGGAAGAACGAATGGGGGTAAAGGGACAAATACATTTGAGAAACTCAGGGTTACAAGAGGTTTGCAAATCTCTTATTGAAGGACTTCTCAGAGCATTTAGTGTGCTAATATTATTTGCAAATATCTAAGGCTGTGGTTCTTCTCCCAGACAGTACCTTAGAGTCACCTGGAGAGTCGTCTGAAAACACTGATTAAGGCCAGGCGAGGTGGCTCACGCCTGTAATCCCAGCACTTTGGGAGGTCTAGGCAGGCGGATCACGAGGTCAAGAGATCGAGACCATCCTGGCCAACATAGTGAAACCCCGTCTCTACTAAGAATACAAAGATTTGCTAGGTGTGGTGGCGCGCCCCTGTAGTGTCAGCTACTTGGGAAGCTGAGGCAGGAGAATTGCTTGAACCCTGGAGTCGGAGGTTGCAGTGAGCTGATATTGTGCCACTGCACTCTAGTCGGGGCAAAAAAGAGCAAGACTCCATCTCAAAACAAAAAGAAGAAAAGAAAACACTGACTGATCTCCGGGCTCCACCCCATTCCAATTAAACTAGAATCTATTGAGGTACAATTCAAACATTGATTTTTTTTTCAGTTTTCTAGGTGATTGGAAGTGCTGCCAAGGCTGAGGACTCAGTTCTATGGAGGAGAGTGGTGTATAATTGCTGACTTCCTTTATTTCACAGAGTACCTGATTAATGTCTCATGTGGTAAGCTATAGCTTAGAAAATACTGAGACAAACTGTCAAAATATCTCTAAAATTCCAATAGTTTAGGCCCAGCTTACATCTGCTAGACTGCTTTGTGGCCCAAGAAGTAGAAAAAAAAATTCCCTTGTCAGATTGAAATATTTTTCCTTCAAAACTGTATTGCTTTCTCCAGAATTTTTATGTTGAATTTAAAAACTATATTGCTGAATTTTACAGGAAGAATCCCTGTCTACAGGTCACAGTTCTGAGCTGCCCCTCGGTATGTGCTAGACAGCCAGAATAAGAATCTTTACTACATGAAGCAAAGCAACAACCAAAAAAGCCAGGATTCTATACTGAAATAGACCTACTTAAATGTGAGGAAGCTCAGTAGGGGTCAAGACCACATAGAAACATACATACATGTATACACATCCCAATACATAAAATTCCTCTGCAAATACAGGATTTTAAACTTTATTTTTCCTATTTTTATTTGAATGTTTTTAGAGATGAGATCTCACTCCTAGCCTTAACTGATCCTCTCGCCCCCGCCTCCTGAGTACCTGGGATTATAGGCATGAGCCACTGTGCCCAGCTAAAGACATCACTTTAAAGAAATGACCTCTCAAAGCTAATGGGCTCATGAGCAATTCTGTGAAATGAAGATAATTTTGAAAACTGAGATGTAATTAATGTATCATAAAATTCACTCTTTTAAAGTACACAATT